>OLKM01001395.1:27500-46899 GCA_900291075.1 Melanogrammus aeglefinus | reverse complement strand
CTCTCTCTCGCTCTCTCTCTCTCTCTTCCTCTCCTCTTATCTCTTCTCTCTCTCCCTCTCCTCTCTCCTCTTCCTCTCTCTCTCATGCTCTTCTCTCTCTCTCTCTCTCTCTCTCTCTCTCTCTCTGCAGTTTATTCAACTGCAGGGTCCAATGTGGAAAATGAAAGGGGAATACATGACTATTTTAAAAGGCCCATTTAAAAATGTATGGTGGCACAGATCATAATCTATTTGATAATTATTACAATTTTAACGAACTCGCATGCCAAAATCACTTGTATGGTTTTTGGGCAGTTAATAAAATATGATTAGAAAAATCTGTCTTTGGAAACCTACAATAAATGATAACTTTGGCAGCCAGTGAGTCAGGCTTCGCGCCTGAGAGCTTGCTTTATTGAAACGTTGACGGTCGATACCAATATATAGCTGCCGCTAATACAGACCACATGATTACAAGCATGACCTCCACACAGTAGACCGGGACGGCTGTGGGGACAGTCGGGCTGCCTCCCTCAAAAGTCAATCCCCCAAAGACGCTTTATGTCATGGCTGCACAGTTGGAAAGCTCTGGAAGCTCTTGAAGCGATGGAACTGTGATGTATTAATTGAGAGCCATAAAACTCAGGTGCACTTCAGCCAACGGGTGCAACAGAGTCACCCGCCCCGGGTCTGGGTGGGTGCTGCTGGGAACTCACACCACCAAAGCTTCACTCTGAAACACACACACACACACACACACACACACACACACACACACACACACACACCACACACACACACACACACACGACACACACACACACACACCACACACCACAACCACACACTCACCAACACATGGCCATGCAGACACAGCCAAACACACACACACACACACACACACACACACACACACAAACATACGTCCACATGCACACTGACACACACGCGACACTTAAACACATGCACGTACACATGCACGAGCATACACATATGTGCACACGACTCAATGCAACAAGCAATTACATGAGAACGTCGATTGACTCACTGTCAGACAACACACACACATGATTACCCACACATAGGACACAATAAGGGGTACGCGCACACCAAACACACCACAAACACACAGACACACACAAACACACACACAACACAACACACACACACACACACACACACACACACACACGCATACATACAAACACAGACACACACAAACACCTAAACACACTCATACACACACACACACACACACACACATCTACATGCACACATCTCACCCACATATACACACACACATACACACACATCTACACACATTCAAACAACTACACTCACGCACACACGCAGGTACAGATCTGCACACTTGGTGCTGAGGCCGTATGCTGCTGATCCTGGGGGTGAACAGAGCAAAGAGCCCACATGATCCCCGCAGTGAAAGGGATGATTTTCACCCAGTAACCCAGCCTCTGCTCAGAGAGAGAGGCCACAGTCAATAACATGGTTCAAGCTCACTACAGCAATACTGTTTCAAAGAGAAGAACCTGCTCGTTGTGAGTGGACTGGGAGGACAGATGAACCGGCCTTTTGCTGGCAGGGAAAGTCGAGCTGCAGAAGAGGCTTAAGCACTGCTGGGGACAGTAAGACACACGTCGCGCAACACGCAACACACAACACACAACACAACACGCAACACGCAACACAAAACACGCAACACGCCACACAAAACATGCAAAACGCAACACACAACACATACAACACGCAACACATAAAAACAACACGAACACACCATGCCACACATCACGCAACGCACAACAAACAACACACCACACACCACACTACACTGTGTTTGCTGACATTTGTCCTGATGGGGAGAGTGATGCCGATGGACAGAGTGGACACTGACTGAGTTGATGCAGGGTGGAGTGGATTGGACGGGTCTTGAAGGAGTTGAGAACGTACCTCTCTTGGGTGGTGGGCAGCTTCTGCTGGCACATGCCCAGAGTTTATGTGTGATGAATGAAGCGCCTAACTGCTGGAGATCTCTTTTGTCCGTTTGGATTTTTTTTTTATGAGCTGTGAGAATAAGGGCAGGAATCAACTCCATAGTTGTAAACGAGAAACATTTTTATATCCATTATCGGCGGTGGAAAGGGTATACGTGAATGTGATTCCTGTATGAGGAACAGAATGGTTTGGTTCATAGTGAGCATCAGAGAGACGCATGGCCTCAGTGGACCGCTTACTTTGGAAGAGGACATTTTATATGTGGAAATAATTTTTACACATTTTTTCCAAATGTTTACAATGAATCAAAGAGAATAAGCCATACTTGGGGATCATTAAGTTTGGCCTTTTTTTTTTTTCATTCTCTGTCAACATTTTGTGCCTTTTGGTCTGACTTTTATCACAACTAGTCTATTGTATCATAATAAAAACAAGATGTTGTTTATTTGATGTGAAAGGATTTGATTTAGATCTAATAGGGCTTCACTTGTGTACCAGTCTGCATGTGGAGGACTGGTTCCACGCTGGCATGTTGCAGCGATGTTGAATTCATTGAGTAAAGGAGAAAGTGAACTTAAGCACGGTCCCACAGAAATGCTTCTCAGCACTCAGGCCGCAGGAAATGAAATGACGATGCTGTTTTAAAAGGTTCTGCTTCATAAACACAGCCACGGCAGTAATGGGTGTGTGTTACTTTGCAGTGAACATCAAATAAAGCTTCAAACCCTGTTGCTGTTCCTGCTCTTATGTGCCTGAGGAGCTCTTCCTCGTCTTCAATGCTGTGCAACTGTAGAGCAGGGACCGTGTTTATCTCAGGGGAAGCTTTCGTAGAAACGGCAACAATTTGAACCCACTTGATTTTATGTGGAAAATGCGAGGCACGCCTGCAGAAACGGACCCCCGCACCGATCGGGACCATGTTGGGGGCAGATATTTTCCATGAAGAAACTTCATTACCTTGTAAACAGCCCAGCATTGTCATGTTTCAGATGCTAACCACCCAGTCTGGGGAGAATATCAGTCGTTGGGCTTTAATGGACATACCTTACTCTGTCTGCCCTGAGAATGCCTCACCTCAAGAAAAGACCAAACACACCCTTTGTGCAGAACACATTGTGTAACCCTCCACTTTTATCTCGGCTCCACTCAGTGGAACATAATTAAAACCATGGCTGTGTCCGTTGACTCGCTGGCGACTCAGCGCTTTGCACAACATTGTGTCGTCAATGTGCTTGTGCATGTGTGTGTGCATGTGTGTGTGTGTGTGTGTGTGTGTGTGTGTGTGTGTGTGTGTGTGTGTGTGTGTGTGTGTGTGTGTGTGTGTGTGTGTGTGTGTGTGTGTGTGCGTGTGGTAACGCAGGTGCGTGCCTGCATGCTGGAATCTTGTGTTTCATCCTGTAGCTGGCTATCATCATGTGCGTGTGTGCATGTGTGTGTGTCACGTGATGTGTGCGTGCAGGTGCACGTTTGGATCTCCCTCCTGGTGAGGATGAGTCAGTGAGAAGTAGTGGCTGATTTATAGGGGATGTTTGTGAACTTGAAAGGGGGGGCCACCTGTGTGGGCAGGGGGAATAAAGCGGCCATTGTACTGGCCGTGTGTGAGCCTTTCTTGAAGTCTAAATCACTGGCTTCAACTCTTTGAGGTGAAAGTCTCTTTATAAGTGCCGGTCTCACATTGCTGATTTTAACCCCATCCCCCCCTCTCTGGTTTTTATGTGTCTATAAAACTGCTGACCTTTTCCAGTATCATGCCACACACGTTTGAGTCGAATCAATCCTCCGGATGGGAGGCAGGGCTCCTCCACATCTCTACGTGTTTACACTCCAGCGATAAGCAACGTTATATAGCCGGTGTTCATTTCCGTCTGTGTAGACGCGCAGGAGCTCAGACATGCCGGGCTCGGCCCTTGACCGCTGCGGCGCCTGTGACTCCCGTCTCTCGATGAGGGAGGGTTGGGGAGCAGAGGGGACCTGATCTGCTACTAGACGGCCCCTCAAACTGCAGGGGACCTGATCTGCTACCAGACGGCCCCCTCAACCTACAGGGGACCTGATCTGCTACCAGACGGCCCCCTCCACCTACAGGGGACCTGATCTGCTACCAGACGGCCCCCTCCACCTACAGGGGATTTCCGCTTTGGCTCGGCAGGAGAATGTTGAGCTACTTCATGTGGTTTGGTGACACATATGTGATACCTGACGCGTGACGTGTTTCTGTCACGTTCTGCGTACAGAGGCCCATGTGCCACACACATTATCATATCACTGAACGTAGATTGTGTCATGTTCTGCGACAGAGAGCCATCAACATTAATATCATATCTCATATGGAAAAGCCTATGTTGGGATAGAATGATTTACACAGATAATAGCAGTTCATGTGTAATGAGTCGGATTCACAGCTAATGATCCACACGGTACCTGTTAATCCAAAGAGGTCGTATTAGTATGATTCACACGAGAATCCAGAGGGTCATGTTATGCAGTCGGAGTCACTGCTTTGGTTTCCTCTCATACACGTTGTTATCTGTGAAGTGTGTGTGATGAGCATGTCTTCAGGGCCATGCAGAACGTCTCCCTGCAGGCTGTCTGGGATAGATAGTTCTACCTTATCGACGGCCAGCTCAACACAGAAAGGGGAACACTATAAGGTAACATAGAAGAGAGTTGTGTTGTAAAGGGTGCAAATGTCTGGTTCTAATTTCATGTTCTAAAGTTTTGAACCTTTTGTTCCCTGGAAAGTAAAAGTTATTTTGGGAGAATATGAATGTAGCTCTTAATCAATTTAATGCCTCCCATAAACTTTATGTGTGTTCCCTCGAAGGGCTGGTCTTCATGAAGAACGAGGATGAAGATGATCTTCTCATGAATACACCATCAAAAAGGGATATTTGTGGCTGAAGTGTGTAAACAGAGAGGAGCGCCACAGCTCCTCTGAATAAACCTGGCGGGTCAATGGGAGAAGCCGATTGGCCAATCGTACTCCAAACAGCGGCCTGGCCAGCGGTGCCGGGCCTGGGAGGGTTGCGTTTTGCTGTCCTGTGTGTGTTCTGGTGTGTGTCTGCGTGACATTGACCTTTGTTTCCACTCCGCATAATGAGCGCTCTCTGCCTCCCTCGGCCGTTTGATCCTTATTTATGACGGTCTTCCATTTATTTTTGGAACATTTTGTTGCTTTTTGTTTTTACCCGCACTCTGGGCTCTTGGACAGTGTTTGTATCACACTAGTGTGTGCGTGTGTGTGTGCGTGTGGTTGTGTGTGTGTCTGTTTGTGTCTCTGTATTTGTGTTTGTGTGTGTATGTGTGTGGGTGTGTGTGTTTGTGGTTTGTGTATTTGTGTGTGTGTGTATTTGTGTGTGTGTGTGTGTGTGTGTGTTGTGTGTGTGTGTGTGTGTGTGTGTGTGTGTGTGTGTGTGTGTGTGTGTGTGTGTGTGTGTGTGTGTGTGTGTGTGTGTGTGTGTGTGCGCGCACCTCTACGCTTTAGCGTCCAACGCTCATACTCACTAATCTTGCACAGGAAGTGGCAGGACTTCCTGTTCGCTCCACTTCACTTCCTGCCACGGTGGCGTCCTGCAGCATTGTTGCCCCCATGTCTCTTCCTCCGTTCACACGCATGTTGACGCACGCTGTAAAGATGGACGCCATCGCGGAGACAACTCTCCGGGTGGGACGTCACAATTACCGTTCTCAGGTACATGTACTCTAGTCGATTACTAATGTTTCTGACACCTTCCTACTTTTACGTAAAGCGATGGACACCACGTACAGGACGCAGACCAGAGGGAGACTTCACCGCAGAGGAATAGAAACCATAGAACTAGTAGGTCCAATGTGGACCTTCAGTCCACATTGGACTGAAGGTAATGTTAAATTATTTTTAGTTTATCGTTGGAAGGTTTAACCTTTCAACGCAGAAACAGCCAGTCCAAATGTCAGAAAGCTACTTTACACTTTTACACTTATAATTCCGTACTGATACACATTTACTCAATTAAGACGTTGAATCAGTATTTCTACCTTGACCAGAGTCTTTCTATACAAAAGTACCTGTATTTGTAATTGAGAAAAGAATGTGGTGATGCAGACGGCTGAAGGCATGAATGAATGAGTCGTGTTGCTGTTTGGTAAAGACCACCAGGTGTGGGCCTTCAATGCACCACCACCACTACTACTACTACGACTACTATCACTGCCATCCATCACTGCTGTCCTCTTTTGTTTCCATGACGGGTGAGGAAGTGATACAGTTCGGCTGTGAGAACGGCTGCCTTCGTCAAAGCTGTCTTTCAATGAAGCGATGGTGACTAATGTGTGAGTGGGAAATATGCTTTCCTCTCCTGCCTTTGTGACTCAACCTGACAATCCCCTTTTATAACGAGGTGGAAGTCTTGGACGCCACAGAGAACGGTGCTTTCCCCTGGAGTTGTAGGTGCAAATCTCTTTTAATCATTACTGTCTGTGTGTTTGTGTGTGAGTGTGTGTGTCTGTGTGCGTGCATGGTTCTGATTCTGATTTGAATGTGCTTGTGCGTGTCTGCATGTGTGTGCATGTGTGTGTGTTCATGTGTGTGTGCATGTGTGTGTGTCTATTCTGCATATGTATGTGTGTTTGTGTGCGTGTGTGCAACTGTATATGTGTGTGTGTGCATGTGTTTGTGGGTGTGTTTGTTTGTGCGTGTGTGCATGTGTGTTTGTGTGTGTATGTGTGTGTGTGTGTGTGTGTGTGTGTGTGTGTGTGTGTGTGTGTGTGTGTGTGTGTGTGTGTGTGTGTGTGTGTGTGTATGTGTGTGTGCATCTGTCTGAGAGTGTGAATTCATGTGTGTGTGTGTGTATGCGTGTGTGTGTTCCTGCTGAGTCACAGCAGTCTTGCTGAAAGGAGGTTACATCTCATCCCGGCGCACGGAACAATCTCCCAGCTTTGAATCACCACCGCACATGCTCAGTGGCGCCTCAATAATTCAGGGGTCGGTGGAGAACGTAGAGGTTCATACCAGGAACCGGCTGACACCGTTGGCTTTCTGGTCAGTGACATGAATCATGACACCATAAGTGCTCTGACCTAAAGGGACCTGACATCAGCACCTGCAGCTCAGTGTGTGAGTGAGGTCAGAGCCACTGTGTGACGGAGCTGTAGAGAACACATGCTTGGTGTGGCCTCATACCCACACATGACCCTTCAGAAGGAGATAGTTTGCCTATCTGGGTACTGGGTTCCACTGTGTCTTCATGTGGGGGGTGATATGTGTACCGTAACCGCGCTGGTTCCAGTGCAGCTTCTCAGCCCCCTAATGAAGGCCAGATTGTGGGAAAGCTGGTAGTTAAAGCGAATGGGCCGTGACTCGCTGACAGACGCTCCCCCCGGCTTCTCCTCCAGTCCTCCTAGCGTAGAGTCCCCCCAGTCCTGCCAGTATCCTATTCCTCCTAGCCTAGAGTCCTCCTATTCCTCCTACCTTAGAGTACTCCTGTCCTCCCAGTCCTCCAGTCCTCCCAGTCCTCAGTTCTCCTGTCCTCCTGTCCTCCCGTCCTCCCAGTCCTCCTAGTGCTCCCAGCTCTCCCAGTCCTCCCATCCCTCCCCTCTATCTGCTCTCTGGTGGAGCCTCCCGTTTTCGTCTTTAACGTCAGAGGTAGGCCATCCAGATTACCATAGCAACCACCCAGAACATCATGTCAACCATCTAGAACACAACACATAGCAACCAACCTGATTACAATAGCAATCACCCAGAACACAACACCATAGCAACCACCCAGACTACCATAGCAACCACCCAGATTACAATAGCAACTATCCAGAACACAACACCATAGCAACCACCCAGATTACCATATCTACCACCCAGAACACAGCAACATAGCAACAACCCAGATTACCATAGCAACTACCTAGAAAACCATGTCAACCATCTAACACACCGTATGGCTAGAACAGCCATACACAACACCATAGCAACCACCCATACACCATATAAACCATCTAGAACCCACTAGCAACCACCTACAACACCCTAGCAACCACCCAGCACCCTGGCAACCACCAATTGCATCCTAGTAACCACCTATATCACCATGAAAACCCAGCATTAGCAACGGTGCAGGACAACCTAGCAACTGTGTAGAATGCCCTAGTAACCATCCAAACCCCCAAGAAGCAACACCTAACACCATAGCAGCCACCATCAAACTAAAGATCTACTTCACGTCACTCTGATGTACATTCCTGATAAACCAGGCACTGATAACCTGATTTTCCGCAAGCTTCGTACCATAATTTCTTCAGAAATGGAACTATAATTATCAATTATAATTATTGAATTATTATTGTTATTATGATTATTACTATTATTCATAATTATAATACAATTATCATATGAAACTATATTTGAGTAGGATATATATATATTTTTTAAGGAAAATAAGAGAAGTTGTGGTAAGTGTACTTTATTAAGTTTTTCATTCATTTCTCAGGCTGAATAAATACAGTAATTGCAGACCCATACTGAAATGATGTAAGACCTTCGGCTGATGTCCTATGAAGCCCCAGCCTCACCACCACTGTAATTTGCCTTGCATCTCGTCAGACAAATTTCACTCTAATTACACCGCAAAGCCTCTAATTAGCATCCGTCGATGTGCCTCCGAGCCCCCAAAAAACACAGCGAGAGCAGTGCTGCATGCCAGGTCTCCAGGATCCCTGGGTAATGAAAGCAGCTCTGCCAGCGTGAGGCCTGGGCTTCATCTGGGTTGCTCCTGTTTCTGCTGCTGTTGCTGCTGCCGCTGCTGCTGCTGTTGCTGCTGCTGCCGCTGCTGCTGCTGTTGCTGCTGCTGCCGCTGCTGCTGCTGTTGCTGCTGCTGCGCTGCTGCTCGCTGCTGCTGCTGCTGCTGCTGCTGCGCTGCTGCTGCTGTTGCTGCTGCTGCTGCTGTTGCTGCTGCTGCTGCTGCTGCTGCTGTTGCTGCTGCTGCTGCTGTTGCTGCTGCTGCCGCTGCTGCTGCTGCTGCTACTGCCTAGGCTACAGTTCCACCAGAACATTTCATCTGGACCGATGTGGAGCTAGAACAACAGGTGAGGAGGAGGGCTGGCTGCCTGGAGGCCTATTCTGGAGGCCTGTTCTGGAGGCCTGTTCTGGAGGCCTGTTCTGGAGGCCTGTTCTGGAGGCCTGTTCTGGAGGCCTGTTCTGGAGGCCTGTTCTGGAGGCCTGTTCTGGAGGCCTGTACTGGCAGCCTGTTCTGGAGGCCTGTTCCGGAGGCCCGTTCTGGGCATGCAGCAGAGCCTCCTGCCTCCTGTGTTATGGACCAGACCTCTTCCGACTCCAGGATCCACCAAAAACCTGACTATGAACCTTTCATTGTTTTACATTTCTTTCTCTCTCTTGGCCTCGCTATGGCTATGTTTGGTTTTTAATATAATAATAACAACGTATAAACCTTTGAGGTCTGTTGGCCGTATTTGAGGGAACAGATGCACCTTCTGCAGGCTCTTGGTGGGAAACAGGAGACATAAGAGAGGGTCATGATCCCTTGTTTCGAAATCACTGGTGCTCCTCAAAAGAACCAGGATGTCAACATTCAGGAGAGTGTTTGAAGCTTCAGTAGTAAGAATCTCACCTCAATCAAGGCCTGTATGAGGACGAGCAATATCAAGACTTCCTTACATGGTGCAAAAAAGGCCTTTTAAAAAAACACATACCACATACATAGACAGTACATGAAAACTTTAAAATAACAACATATCACCAAAGGGGAGGAAAGGCCAGGGAGAAGAGGTGTGTTTTCAGCCTAGATTTAAAAATGTAGACGGAAGGAGCGTCTCTAATTGAAGGCGGCAGTTCGTTCCAAAAGCGTGTTGAGTGTTGAGGAGCTCACCTCCCACATGAGGAGGAGCAGCATCAAGACACCGGACAACATCAGGTCACTCACAGCGTTGGGGAGCGCACCTCCTGTAGGGGGTGGGGACAACATCAGGACTCTCAGAGATCCAATTGGCACGATAAAAAACCAACAAGGATCACATTCATTTAGTTCGATCTCAAAGCTTTTTTGGATTCTTCTTGTATTCATAAATGTTTGCAGCATGAGATCTCACCTATCAGAAACAGGGAGGAGAAGTGATCTTAAAAAAAAAACTTCTATAAACAACAACAACAACAACAACAACAACAACAACAACAACAACAACAGCAAACCAAAGATTGGCATAAAGTGACTCAAAGGAGTCCTGTCGAAGTTGGAAAAGTCTGGCTGGCTGTGTGTTCCTCTGCAGCACGATGAAGCGGGGAGCCGGGGGGCCGGGGGGCCGGGGGGGGGTCGTGCTTCAGGATAATCAACGCTGTAAAGCGCCCATCTGCCGCCCCGTGCGAGGCTCCGAGGGAGGAACACGCTGTTCCCTCTCTGCCCCACGGCGCCCCGTACCTGGATCCACGCAGTCATACAAGGCTGGGGTGCTCTGTGTGGATGTGTCGGGCCTGTGTGTGTGGCTGTGTGTGTGTGTGTGGCTGAGTGTGTGGCTGTGTGTGTGGCTGTGTGTGTGGCTGTGTGTGTGGCTGTGTGTGAGTCTGTACACTGGGTTGTGTCTTGACCACATTCTGTCTCTCTTTCCTCCATCTCCATCTATCTCTCTCTTATTCCCTCTTTTTTCCTTCTAAGTCTTTCTGTATAACTCTTACTCTCTCTGTATCACTATCCCTCTCTCTCTGTCAATCTCCACCTCTCTCTGTCAACCAATCTCTCATTATCCTTTCTCTTCTTTGTTTTCTCTACACCTCTCTTTCTTTCTTTATGTCTTTATTCCCCTCTACCCTCTATATCTTTCTGTCTTTATTCCTTTATCTCTCTCTCTCTCCCTCTCTCTCTCTCTCTCTCTCTCTCTCTCTCTCTCTCTCTCTCTCTCTCTCTCTCTCTCTCTTCTTCTCTCTCTCTCTCTCTCTCTCTCTCTCTCTCTCTCTCTCTCTCTCTCTCTCTCTCTCTCTCTCTGCTATATGACATTGTGTTACATACTTTATGCTTTTTCCCATGTGTTTACACTTGCTCATTTCCAATCAAACTTTTATCGCACAATACTAAGCGCTGTAATGTACCTGCTAATCTTTAAGGATTAAATGTACATCTTGCAGGTCACACTGTCTTGACACTGTAAAAACATGTTTTTACTGTATTTTAGTTTAGTTAGTTAGTTTAAGTGTGTGTGTGTGTGTGTGTTGTGTGAGTGTGTGTATGTGTGTGTGTGTGTGTGTGTGACTGTGTGTGTGTGTGTGTGGGTTTGTGCGTGTGTGTGTGTGCCAAATGTGTGTATGCTGGCCTGTGTAAGTGTGTATGTATGTGCTTGTGTGTGGGCATGTGTGTGAGCGTTTGTGTGTGCGCGGGTGTGTGTGTGTGTGTGTGTGCTTGCTAGGAAGCAGTAACAAGGGGAAGTGGAAACTCACTAACTCAAAAAACATGAAGACAAATAAAAGAAGTCAAAAACAGAAAAGTGCTGCGTTCTTCACCCACATGCGTTTGTTCCCGAACACATTGAGGAAGAGATCCAAGCAGCCGAGGCTCATCCTTCCCACTGACCCCAGATCAGTTTCAGTGAAACGTCGAAACCCTGCCAGTGAGATGTGCTTATGGGCTGCCCTGATAGTGGTGTAGCCTACACACACACACACATACAAGCACACATACGCACACACACACACACACACACACACATAAAGACAAACACACACACAACACTTGCACACAACACATGCATAGACACACACTGACACACACACACACACACACATGCAAACACACATGAAGACAAACAAACACACACCACTTGCACACAACACATGCATGCACACACACTGACACACACACAAACATGCACACAAACCGGCATATGCGCGCACACTTGCAGACACACACACGGACACACACATACTCTGCTTGTCGATTGTACTTGACTGTGTTGTTATTTGTGCTTGTATTATTGTTATTATCATGGAGGTGAAGAGTGCACATCTCTGTGTCATGTTCTAGTCTCTGCCTCTCACTGTTTACATAAGTGCTTTCAAATCGGAACATATTTTCCAAATCGTTAGCCAACATGGCCGCTGAGCCAAGATCTACTCTTCGTGAGAGTGAGTGACAGCTGGGGATAAACTGCCCAGACTGGCTGTTTGTTTTGGGGGATTTCTTATGTTTATCATTTGAGCCGCAGCATCGGCAGTGATATCTCATCAGCCTCCACATGCGTTTACATCGAACAGGATAACTAGGACAAAGCTTCCTTTTAAAGACCAAGTTTGCTTTATAAATGACTATTGATTTAGATCTTACAGCCGGTAGGTATTGCCGGGGCAGGTATTTCTGTTTCCCCCATTCTCCCTGGTGGTCTAGTGGTTAGGATTCGGCGCTCTCACCGCCGCGGCCCGGGTTCGATTCCCGGTTAGGGAACTCCCTCCTCCCAGCTCGCCCCCAGTTCAAGACAGTAAGCCTTGAGCAACATTTCGATCGTTTGATGGTATCTCTCTAGCGCCCCTTGACTTTCGGGATAGTATGCGCTAGATATGTTATGCTGGACTTCAAGCTGTTTAAGAACTTTGGCGAAAACACGAAAAGTGAAGTTAGTTCCCCTATCGCTTTGTACCACCCGAGGTAGTCCGACGAGCGAAAAGAACTTGATCATTGCCTGAATCACGTTTTTAGAGATTATCGTACACAGAGGCACAGCCTCCGGAAAGCGAGTGTTAGCACACATTATCGTTAACAGATATTGGTAACCCCTAGAAGAACGTGGGAGAGGGCCTACACAGTCGATAATTATGGGCTCGAATGGATCTTTGATCACAGGGATTGGATACAGTGGAGCAGGAGGAATCCTTTGATTTGGCTTGCCTATCATCTGACAAATGTGGCATGTTTTACAAAAATGCCTCACGTCTTTCTTTATTTCTGGCCAATAGAAATGCCGCAGGATCCGATCATATTGTAACGAGCTGGGTTAATGTGGTTCTGTTATTATGCATTCAGCAGCTATTAGAATGTTCTCATGTGTTGGGTTATGCACTAAGGTTATTCGTGGAGGTTAATGGGGGATTGTCTCGCAAGAGGGAGGGTCCGGAAGCAACGGGTGGTTGGATTAAAAAGAGTGTGTTACGGCTGAATGTACGGGTGGTAACGGCCAACAGTGTTTGGCGATAAACTTTGGATTTACTAAATAAAGAGCAGGATTGCAAGCCAGACATCACCTGTTTATTCAATCCTGCACCACCGTGGGGTGAACGTTACACTGGTGTCAGAAGTAAAAACGACGGACTGGTTCTTCTCCGGTGTTCGCCGTTATCCTAGCGTCTTGCGGACCTACCACGGGGTGCTGCTGTTTGTACTGCCAACGGACATGGCGCACGGGAGTGGAGCGCGGCCAAAAGTTAAAGAGGAGGTGGGGAGCTATGGTTATGCCCTTGCGGGGGGTCTGGCGGCGGAGTTTGAGCGCGCTGCGGAGACCAGGGCCCACTTGAAGGAGACGGCGAGGCGCATGGCATACGGCGCGGGAATGGGCTCCACCGACCCCCAACGGAGCAGAGGATGTGACGGAGGCTTCATCACAGGCACCTCGGCTCCTCAAAGGCATGACAGCGGAGAGAGAGCCTGCGTGTCAAAGGGGCGGTGCCTATACTTCCCGTGTAAAAAACCACAGTACTCCGGTAAGGCAGACTGGCAGGCGTTTCATGCCCAATTCGAACTGTTGTCACAAGCTGCAGCCTGGTCGAAGGATGATAAAGGCTCTGGAACTGGCTCTAGAGAGGGAGCCCTGAGGCGAGTGGTCCTACAGTGAGAACCGCTGCATGCACTTATGCAGCCGAAGTAAAGCCTGCATGGGTGGCTGAGATGACCGAACTGCCGCAAAGTTCCACATGGCCTCGCCATTGCCCCCTGGTCTGCTGGGGATGCGGACAACCTGGTCATCTCCTCAGACAGTGCTCCAAGCATTCCAAAGACCAGGGAAACGGCCCGGGGCCCGTATAGATGGGACGGTACGGACCCCGGGCACGGTGTCCCATGCTGTTGCCGCAAAGGATGGAGGGGCCCAACAGCACAGATGGGAGAGAGGGGCTCCACTCCCCCCTGAAGCAGACGATAACACAGAATACACGATGGTGGTGGGTTGGACTCATTCGGGGAATTTCTGCCATGTTCCCATACACCATACACGGGGCCCCACGTACAGCCCTTGTGGACACAGGCTCCAAAGCAACACTGATGAGGCCAGATGTAGTTCCGGCGGGGACACAGTTAGAGCAGACTACAGTGCAGCTGAGTGGACGGTGACTGGTGAGTTGGCCCCTATGCTTGGTAAGGGGAGGGTGACGTTGAATGTGGGAGGTCTGTCAGTGGATTTCACTGTATGGGTGGTGCAGGTGCAGGACCCCTGCATACTGGGGCTGGACTTTTTGAGGGCTGTGCTCTGTCTGCTGGACCTGGGGAAGAACAAATTGACCTTTCCCGGGGGCCTCACTGTTGAACTGATACCGCCCACCCAGCCCCAAAGCCACACCCCCTGGTCAGGACAGCCATGGAAACACACTGCCATGATAAAAAAACCCAGTAGAGAGAAATACCCCCCCTGATAGCAGCTTCCTGCCGCTAGTGCCCCATGCCCCAGCAACGGTCAGCCCCCCTCTGCACATGCCGATTCATCTTCCCAAGCCCAGTCAACTACGATGGGGGAAACGGACAGGTTGTCGGCGGTGAGAGGGATATGGAGACAGAACTGTGGCCAATTGGAGCAATGGCAGCAGGAGAAGCTGCGGAAGGTGTTATCTGACTTTATGGGCATTTTGCAACAGACAATGAAGTGGGCCTGACGCACCTGGTCCAACACGAAAAAGACACTGGGGATGCGTGGGCGATCAAGACGCGTCCCAGGCGCCTCCCCATGGCTCACCGTGAGGCTGCAGACAGAGCGGTTAAAGAGATGCAAAGAGATGGCATTATTGAACCGTTGGACAGCCCCTGGGCCTTGGGAGTGGTGATGGTGTCGAAAAAGGAGCACCAAGATGAGATTCTGCGTACTACAGACCGCTGAACAGTGTGACAAGAAAGGACTCGTATCCATTACACAGGATCGATGAGTCACTGGACTTGGTGTCTGGCTCTTCCTGGTTCTCTTCACTCGACCTGCAAAGCGGATACTGGCAGGTGCCTCTCAGCCCTGAAGCAAGACCAAAGACTGCCTTCTGTATGAACAGGGGGTTGTGGGCTTGTGGCAGTTCCGGGTCCTCCGTTTCAGCCTATGCAATGCCACCTTCGAGAGACTCATGGACAGGGTGCTGGCTGGCATCCCCCGTCAGAGATGTATGGTGTTTTTGGACGACAGCCTGGCCCATGGGAGCTCCTTCCAAATGGCCCTGGAATCGCTGAGGCTGGTGCTGCAGAGAGTGGCGGCGGCAGGCCTGAATTTACACCCGAATAAGTGCCGCTTCATGAGGAAGGAGGTGGAGTCTTTGGGTTACAGACTGGGGGGAGAGGGCATCAGCACCCTGGAGGAGAAAGTGCATGCAGTGAGAGACTGGCCGACACCAACTGACCAACAACAGCTGTTTCTCCTGCACAGCTGCCCGTCTGCACCACCTGCTGCAGAAGGGCACTTCACCTGGACGCCACAGTGCCAACAAGCCTTCAACTCCCTCCAGAAGGCACTGACTGAGGCCCTCGTCCTCATTCCCCCGGACCCCGGGTTGCAGTTTACTCTGGACACGGATGCCAGCGACTTGGACATGGGTGCATTGCTGGCTCAGGCGGGGCCAGAGGGGGAGAGAGTGGAGGCGTATTTCAGCAAAACCTTCAACAAGGCTGAGCGCCGCTACTGCGTCACGCGCTGAGAGCTCCTCGCCATGGTGGCGGTGATTAAGCACTTCAAGTACTACCTGTGTGGCCGGCCCTTGACAGATCATTCGGCCCTGCAGTGGCTGATGTCCTTCAGAGAACCAGAGGGCCAAGTTGCGCGCTGCATTGAAACTCTGCAGTTCTATGTCTTCATGGTGGTGCAGAGGGCCAGAGCCATCCACGCCAACACCGATGCCTTGTCCCGCCGCCCCTGCGCACTCGGAGGGTGCCAGTACTGTGAGCGGAGAGAAGCGCGTGAGAGAGAGCTCTGAATCGAGGAGGAGACATGCCCCATGCACGAGGGGGTTGGACCAGTCTGCCGCGGAATGCAGATGGTTGACGCGGCCTACAACAGGACAAGGAACTACGACATAAGGGAAGACACTTCCAAGCTGGAGAGCTGGTGTGGGTGTACCGCCCCCGCAGGAAGAAGGGACGGCAGCCAAGTCGTTACCTAAAGGCAATGTGCAAACCCCTTAACAATGTGCTACCCAAGGCAAGCACAAAAATGTTTTCATTCAAAAACGAAGTGCAAATGCGCAAAAGTCAAGAATAAACAATCAAGTCACACAAGCAACACAGAACGCAGAGTGCCCAGAACAGTTCAATTAACCGGATCCGCGGAGTTCCCTCCTCCCTGAACTGAAAACTGTTTCCCTGTCTTGTCTTCTGGCCGTACCGAGCTTGAGGTATTCAAGTACCCTCTCCTCGGACATTGCCTGAAAAAAACCAAAAACAGACGTTCTTTCTACAGGAACTCCACTGGGAGCGAGCTGGGAGGAGGGAGTTCCTTGGTTATTGCTGGCGTCAAGGGAAGTGGTCCAGGAGTCCAATGGCTTCAGCCCGGCTGAGCTGGTGTTCTGCCATGCGCCCTGCGGACCGCTATCCGTGCTCAAAAAGGCTTGGTTAAGCGAATCTAACCTCCGAACTGTGTTGCATCACGTTTGTGACATCCGATCGCGTTTGTTCACTGTACGTAAAATGGCGAGGAAGCACCTGCAAGGTGCACAACGAAAAATTAAGTGGTGGTACGATAGGAAAACAAAAGAACGTGTGTTTAAGCCGGGTGACAAGATGCTCGCATTGCTTCCTGTCCCTGGTTCCTCATTGCAGAGTCACTTTAGTGGTCCATACCTAGTCGAGGGGAAAATATCTGACCGTGATTACGTTATCCAAATCCCTGATCGCGTCAAAGCTCACGGATGTGTCACGTGAACATGCTCAAAGCGTACTTCGAGTGCGATGCTGCGGCGCACTCCGAGGACCTGAATCCAGAGCCTCCGCTTAAATTGTCACCTGTTATGTTATCTTCTTTGGTGGGGACCGCAGAAGATGACATAACAGACTCGAGTAGGTCTGTCCGGGTAGGCAGGCTCGAAAACTCAGCAATGCTGGCAAACTTCCAGAGTTCCTTTCGTATTTAACGCCTACTGAGAGTAAGGATGTCCAATGGCTTTTATGCGAGTTCCAAGGTATTTTCGGTGATGTTCCGTCACAAACGAATGTGCTCGAGCATGATATTGATGTTGGGTCCACGCCACCGATTAAACAGCATCCTTATCGTGTTTACCCGACCAAACGAGCACATCTACAACGGGAAGTAGAGTACATGTTAAGCCATAACATCGCTGAACCCAGCACTAGCGCCTGGAGTTCTCCCTGCCTTCTCGTAGGTAAATCTGATGGTTCTCTGCGTTTCTGTACGGATTACCGTAGGGTTAATTCGGTTACAAAGCCAGATTGCTTCCCTCTGCCTCGGGCAGATGACTGTGTAGACAGGGTGGGGGCCGCCGTCTACGTCAGTAAATTTGACATGCTTAAGGGCTATTGGCAAGTCCCGTTAACGGCACATGCCAGGGAAATCTCGGAATGCGTAATGCCCCTGCGTCTTAAAGGGTATGTCTGACTGTGAAGCCTCTTTAGACGATATTGCTAGATACAGCCAAACATGGCCAATCCACATGCGTCAAATGCGCGAACTGTTCCAGCGGTTATCCAATGCCAATCTCACACTGAACTTAGCTAAGTGTGAATTTGCCAAAGCTAAGATAACATATTTAGGCCATATAGTTGGTGGTGGTGAGGTCCGTCCGGTGGAGGTGTCACACCAAATTTGTACCGGGTTACGTAATCCATTCCAAACCTGCCTAGCAACAGATGATCGCGGACGATCGCGTCGAATGACTAGGAAGGTTCGCGAACATTCTCGATATCGTTCATGGAGCGCGACAAGACAGATAACACTTATTCTACAAATTACATTTATTAGCGTTCCTAATTACATTTATTAGCGTTCCTAACTTTATATTTGTATTGGATTTAATTGTTTAATCGCATTTAGCTAGTAAACTGAGTGTATAAAGCAGGTTTCAAAAAACATTCGCGCTCATGTTGCCAAAGACGAAATAACATAATACAGATAACGGATCGCTATAACACTTGTTTTTACTTTATATTTGTATTGCATTTAATTGTTTAATCGAATTTAGCCAGTAAACTGTGTGTTTAAAGTGTCATTATCATCCCCTGCGTTGGGATCATGATTGTGGGCCCTTTTCGGGCCACTCATTGATTAATTGACGGGTTAATAATAAATACCCCTGCTTTTGCTAATACCGTCTCTTGGTCCATTAATTCTTGTTCAGCGCTTATCATGGGCCGTAACACTCACCATGAAGGAAAATGTGTTAGACATTGGTGGTCCACAGTTATTTGTAAATCCTGTCTTCAAGTCGCCTGATTCTCAGTTTAAATGCTGATCGCGTTTACGTTGTCATATAAATATATGGAAATGCTTTCCTCAGATGTTTACCACTAATGCCACTGTGGAAACCAACACTACTGCTTTCCCCATGTTGGTAAATGTTGGTATCTGGGTACAATATTCTTGAGGCCATTGAATTATTTGTGCATTTAGGGGACCATTTGCCATGTCAAGAGGTAGCTCAAGGGCTGATTATGGTTCTATGTCGACGCAAAGTAAGGACCACGCAGACGGTTCGATGCAGGACCAAAAGGACCGATCACAGCCCTTGCTTCTGTGTTACCTTGATGCAAGGTCACAATTTTTGGGAGGCGTTTGTCAGGCCTTTGCGGTGGACGCAAGGAGGGTCTGCAAGGAAGTAAGGGTCCGTAGACCCCCTTGTGTTGACGTGGAACCATAATCACCCTTTCAGACTGCAGGACGTGGAGCTCAAAACACCAAGATTTAATGTTCATAAGCACCGTCAGAAACCAGATGTTGATCATAGCTTTATTTGTCATTCATGTATTCATGTGCTATAATAATTCAGGTCATTAGGTCAATGTACTATACTGAAGTAATCCACATCATCATCAAGGTGCAGATGTTGGATCTGAGAGGTGTTGATTGTGGACGCTTCAGTTTGTTATGTTGGATGACGGAATAACAGCAAAGCACTGAGCACTGGCTGGGAACCCGAAGCGATCCGAGATTGTTCCAGAAGAACATTCTCGCCGTACGTTCTGCAGATAAAGGCCCAAACCCCTGGACACGCTGACGTCAAGAGCTCATTGTTAGCAACCCTTCCTAACGTGTTTCC
>OLKM01001395.1:0-25000 GCA_900291075.1 Melanogrammus aeglefinus | reverse complement strand
TGTGCCTAATTGTGTATGCGTGTGTGTATGTGTATGTATGTGACATTGTGTGTGTGTGTGTGCGTGAGTGAGTGAGTGAGTGTGTGTGGGACGCTATATCTGTGTATATGAGTCAGTGTGTGTGTGAAGGTGTATCCGTGTGTTTGAGTGAGTGTGTCTGTTTGACGTGAATGCGTGTGTATGAGTGTGTGTGTGTGTGTGTGACTCTTGTGATGATCTGGGAGATAGTCTCTGCTGCATCATTACGCTGGGGGGGCTAGCGGAACACCATGGCGTGTTGGGCACCTGGCATTGGGTGGGGTGAGTCAACAGGGGTTTTGGGTGCGTGTCTCTCCCTGTTACTCTGCTGAAGTTGTGTTAACCTTTGGAACAAAGGCCCATGACGTGGGAGCGCCCTTCTGCTAATCCGTCAGGAGAGCTATTTGAATGTTGAGTGTGTCTCCATCACCACGGTGGGTAAATGGGTGTCAGGCGTGACTGCTGGGAAACTATCCTTCAGTTACACGGGGAATCGCCAACAGGTCGATGGTCAATCCTGTGATTGGCAGACGTTTGTCTTCCTCTACTGAAACACTTCCGTCAGGTACTGTCACTTAGGATTTTGCTCTGCACATAATATTTGTAATGTGGAAAGATTTGACTTGACTGACTACAGCATACTAAGATATGTTGCTTGCCCTGGCAGAGAGGACCTGTGTTTAAAGTGAAGAGGTGAGTATGAAGAGGAACATTTTGTTCATCTGTTGCAATGTGATGTTCTATATTGTGACAGGAGGGACCTTCCCTGGCCCTATCTCACGCTTCCAGTGCTCTGTATCCGGGTTAGTAATCACAGGGCTCGCAGGCGATGTTCAAACACTCAGGTCAGGAGGCGAATTGCTGACCCCTGAGGTCATCTCTAAACCTGCTCACATCTAAGCAGATCAAGATGTGGCTGATTTGCATTTGAAATCCTGTGTTTCATTTCAATGTCTTTATTATCATTTGTCTTTTGCATGCACCACGATACTATGAGGAAGGAGATTTGAACATATATTTAGTTTAGAAGGTCAGTTGCTGCCTAGAGCTTTGCATGGCTTGGAGCCATTGATTAATTTGTCATAATCATTAATTAATTCTTGATCATTTTAAAAACACTGATCATTGTGTTGATGGTTTGTTGTGACTAAGTATAAAACATTATAGAGCATGCAAATGGATTCATGTGATTCATTCATTCCCAATAGAAGCTGAGCCACAAAACAGATAATTGCATGCCCCCAATATAAACAACACAGAGGGGAAATCACAACAAGCCTTGGAATTCATCACCAGTGTGACTGAATCCAAAGTGTCCGCCAGCCTATCTTCATGAGTTCCCTGACTCCTGCCGGGGAGCTGCACCCAAACTGAGCAGAACCTTTTATTTTAGGACACTTCTTGACAGCAGTACACATACTTCTCAGCACAGCTTTACATAAGCATTTGATTCGGCGTGATCCTGGATCGAAACAAGGGGAGCATTAACCAGGCGTCATGAGAGACGATTGGCGTACATTATTTATCGTGACGATCTGGTCACAAGATAGGTGAGCAGGAGAGCGGGAACAGGATCAGGGGTCAGACCCAACACAGCCGTCGACTCAGGGGAACGCAACAAAAAAGCATTTAGAGAAAGCTCTAAATAACAGTTCCAAGAACAGACACAGAAAATACTTATGTTTTGAAAACTAGGATAAAATTCAGAGTCGAGGCTTGTGGACAGGAAAGACCACCGGGCCGGGGACCGGCGGCTTGAGATCAGGCTGATGGTCCTGGAGGGAAAGGTCAGCGTGGCCCCCATGTCAGGTTTACATGGGGGCTAGCTTGCTGGGGACTAGCTTGCTGGGGGTTAGCTTGTTGCGGGGGTAGCATGCTGGGGGCTCTTACGCTTGAGGCTAGTATGTGATGTTGCAGGCAGGGAAGCAGATTGAGTTTCAGGGGTGTTGAGGAAGTCCTTAGCCCACTTGGGTAACACGTTCCTCAGCCCCGGCTTAGTGGACACTCCCGTATGGTCCATTCTCAGAGCTGCCTCTTTGTACTCATGACAGGATTCCACTCCCAACCACTGATGATTCGTAGGTCAGTAAAGGTTAAGTTCTACAATTCATCTCTTTTAATCCGTCGGCTGACTCCATGGTTGGGGGCCATTGATGCGATGATGCCGAGGGGCTGCATCATGAAGTAGAGCAGCGGAGATCCGACCCGAACACAGAAGAGAACTCAGGGGAACATATAAAAAACGATTTAATACAGAAAACTCAAAATCACAGTTCCAAGAACTGGCAGAGATGATATTGACATTTGAAAACCGGGCTAACAAATGCACCTGACAACAATAAGGAACCGACAGGGAAACAAAGAAACTGAACTGGTATGTATGGGGGGAGATGGATGGGAGGATGGGGTGAAGTTGGGGAGACAAGTCCACCTCCCTTTGGATTGGCCATGGCTGAAGCCCACCATGGGGGAGACGCAGAGGTCATTGGCAGTGCACTATGGAGGGATTTGGACATGTCCTTAAGGATGCAAGACACCTAAGGATATTTCTACAATTAAGAAATCAGAAGATATGGCCTCAGCATCAGCTTTACTGGCTACTGTAGCACTGCAAACGCTAACTAACATAACAACTCTAATTGGGGAGAAGAAGGGAGCTTTAGATATGTATAAGAGCTTTCTGTATACAAATAACTTTTTAATTAACTAGGTGAACAATTTCTAATTGTTATATTATTTTTAGGATATATGACAAATACAAATGTGTCTCACATATTTCAGATGTCGAAGATGTCAAAGTTATAGCATTGTGGGGCCACAAATAAAGTCATATTTAATGGGACAACAGATAAGGGCCATTTGAAGCTTTAGAATTAGCTTTAGAAATAGCTAGGTAAGGGCAATGAAGAGCCCAGCCTATCAGGGTTGCTTGGGTGAATGTGAGGGAGCCCTACTGCCATGAGCACTAGAGCGGGGATTAACACCTGTGAGGCCCGTTAGGACACAGGAGAGCAGCAGAGGAACAGTGAACCACTCCCCTTGCCAATCGGTGTAAACACCCCATTTGCACCCATCTTACAAACATAATTTTTCATCATATAAAATGAACAAAATTGACAACAGCCGCCAATAAAATCTCCAAAGCAAGCAGTGTATTTTCTATGATTGAGTGGCCTTTCTACAGATCCTGGCTGTGTTCAGGTGTTATTCACACTCCAAGTTGCTCCTGCCGGTCGGGTAAAAGGTCCTGTTTGAAGACTTTAATAATAATAATGTCATTTCAAGATGATAGGCTTGGTAATGTTGTGGGGAACAGCACAGTCCCTGTGTGAGCAGACAGCAGCCTCTGTGTGTACAGCAGACCAGAGCACATCCAGACAGGTTGGGAGATCAAACGAGTACATTCTGTAACCCCGGGAACATCTCAGACAAGACGGTTTTGTTTAACCGAAACCAAAAGAATGTTTGATATCTTCCCCCGTGTACTTTTGTGTTTTGTAATTCGTATGACATCACTGTCAATACAATGGATTCACTTTGAATGCCCTGACGTCAGAGTTCTGGGCTGGGAAGGGTGTGTGTGTGTGTGTGTGTGTGTGTGTGTGTGTGTGTGTGTCATGTTCGACTCGGGGCCAAGGGCCGTCGTTCATGCGGAGCTGGTGAGAATCCACGCACAGACGAGGCTGTGCTGGCCCAGCCCCGGCTACACAATGAGCACATCCTTAGAGATAGTCTGTGTTTACCCACAGGTTGTCAGGGAGTCCTCCACATTCAGGCGCTAAGGAAAGGGATTGTTTGCCTTGGCTGTGGAGGAGAACTCCGATCAGACATGTGAGCCCACAGAGGTGGAGGAGAGTCCCGATCAGACATGGGAGCCCGCGGAGGTGGAGCAAAGCTCTGATCAGAGAGGTGGAGTAGAACTCCGATCAGACATGTGAGCCCACAAAGGTGGAGGAGAGTCCCGATCAGACATGGGAGCCCGCGGAGGTGGAGCAGAGCTCTGATCAGAGAGGTGGAGCAGAGCTCTGATCAGAGATGTGGAGCAGGGCTCTGATCAGACATGAGAGCCCACCGAGGTGGAGCAGAGCTCTGATCAGATATGTTAGAGCACAGCACCCTCCTCTTCCTCTCCACCTAACTCTATCAGCCCCTATCATTGTGTGTGTGCACGTGTATTTTTATGTGTGTGTGTGTGTCTGTATGTGTGTCTGTATGTGTGTATTTATTAGCACAGGCACTTATATTCAAACCCATCACAGTGTCTGATGTTGTTCCTTCGATGCGTTGATGAGCAGCTCCTGGGTTGATCCCTGGAGACACATCGCCCTGGAGTGAGAGGGGAAAGGCCAACGCAGGGCCAACGCAGGGCCAACGCAGGGCCAACGCAGGGCCAACGCAGGGCCAACGCAGGGCCAACGCAGGGCCAACGCAGGGCCAACGCAGGGCCAACGCAGGGCCAACGGGGGGCCAACCTGGGGCCAATGAGGGGCGGACACGGGGCCAACGAGGGCCGTGTCTACGGGGGAGGACAGCACTGCAGCGTGGAGCTCCAGGTCTTATCTGATGTGAGGGACTGTTATTGTAATGAAACCAGCGGGGAGGTGCCAGGAAAGTCGGAGATGAGACAAACGCGAGCCACCGTGGCACAATCAGGCCTTTATATTTCTACCGGCCTCCCCAGGAGATCTGTCCCTACAGGAAGTGTGTGAGTGTGTGTTTGTGTGTGCCTTTATGCTTGCGTACGTGTGTGAATGTGTGTGTGTGTGTGCGTGATGCAATGGGTGTGCATGCATGTGTATGCATGTGTGCTAATGTGCATGTGTGTGTTCATGTGTGCATGTGTATGTTTGTGCGCCTGCGTGCGTGTGGGTGTTTGTGTGTGTGTGTTTGTAAACGTGCATGTGCATGTTTTTGGTTGTGTGTGTGTGAGAGAGTGTTTTTCTGTGTGCAAGTGTGTATGTTTGTGAGTGTGTGTGTGTGTGTGTGTGTGTGTGTGTGTGTGTGTGTGTGTGTGTGTGTGTGTGTGTGTGTGTGTGTGTGTGTGTGTGTGTGTGTGTGTGTGTGTGTGTGTGTGTGAGAGAGTGCGTGTGTGTATGCATGCGTGTATGCGTGCATGTGTTTGTGTGTGAGTGTGTGTGTGTGCGTGCGTGTGTTTATGGTGCAAGTATTTATGTGTGTGAGAGTGTGTGTGTGTGTGTGTTTGCATGAGTGTCTGTGAGAGTGTGTGTGTGTGTGTGTGTGTGTGTGTTTGTCATTGTGTGTGTGTGTGCGTGTGTGTATCTGTGTCGGAGTGAGTGTGTGTTTGTGTCGGAGTGAGTGTGTGTTCGTGTGTGTGTCTGTGTGTTTATGTGTGTGCATGCATGTGTTTGTGCAGGTTTGTGTGAGAGCATATACATGTGTATATGTGTGTGTGTGTGTTTATGTGTGTGTGTGTGTGTGCACCTGTGTACGTGTGCATGTGTGACAATATGTGTGTGGGTGTGTGTGCGTGTGACTATGTGTGGGTTTGTGTGTGACTAAATGTGTGTGTTTGTGTGTGACTTCAGTATGTGCGTGACGATGTGTGTGTGTGTTTGTGTGTGTGTATGTGTGGTTGTGTATGTGTTTGTGACTTTGTGTATGTGTGACAATGTGTGTGTGTGTGTGTGTGTGTGTGTGTGTGTGTGTGTGTGTGTGTGTGTGTGTGTGTGTGTGTGTGTGTGTGTGTGTGTGTGTGTGTGTGTGTGTGTGTGTGTGTGTGTGTGGTAGAGGTGCTGTACAACCTCAGTAAGTAGTGCTCTCTTCATTGTGCATTGTGCTCTGAGTTGACTGCTCTGATGCCAGCAGCCCGGTCCTACCGCGATGTGACAAAGGCTTATTATTATAGTTTTTTTTCCCAGTGCAGAAAGGTCAGGTACAAGTCAGATAACATATTGTTTTTTATTAAAATCTTTCTTTGAATTTACTGTGAGAGCTGGACGAATGTTTTGGTGAATTGAATGTTAAACGGTTTAGATGATCCTTGTTTTTGGAGATAATCAGCTGTATGATTTGGTCAATAGTAACATGTTTTCGGGAACGTATTGGCTAAAGTCTTTTTCTGGCGCTGCTCTTCAGCGCCCCTTACTGGTTGCTTTATGCATTGCGGTATTCAAACTTCCCATTAACTAAAATGCTATTCCTTTCCAACACCACCCAGACAGGCATATTTACTTCATTGTCCGGAATTAAGGGCCCATGACTGAGGTCATAGGGAAAGTGAAGATCGGCCTTGCAAACACAGTTTGTTGTCTGTTACGGTGGTTTAGCTTTGAATTGGTTAAAGCACCTTCAAGGAATAGAGCGTCAATCTATTGTCTATTGTGTATTAAAGGAGTGGCTTCAACCCTACCTATAATCCTAAGCATAGAGTCTGTCCATAGAGGCGTTACCTGTAGTCAAACACAGGTATCGCTCCTCCCTTTGATTATGGGTCTGCTCTCGTTCTCCCCCAGCTCGTTGGCAGACTGAAAAATACATCACACAGGCACCACGAGCCCAGGTATGTAACACAAACAGACCCATCTTTCTGGGTCTGTTAGGATAAATTGAAAATGACTGTCGTGTGATTGGTCGGATTGACGTGATTGACAGTTCTTGAAAGGATCCAGTGATTTGGTTGATGACGAAATATAAAACCTGCACAGCTACCAGTCTGTATCCAGTCTAGGGTAAACATCTTTACTTCAGAATAATTACTTTTAGGTTCTGCTTCTGTGTGTAGCTTTAATGTATTCACTATATTCACAATAGGGACGTACAAATCTGTCACTTAAGGACTAATACTGTATCACAAATGAACAAAAACAGAAGATGAAAGATATGACACGATGGATGATAACAACAACAACAGCTTTCCGGAAATATTAAATCATATTAATGAAATCAAAACTAAAAGTTATTACAACATATTATTCATATTGATAGCAGGTGTACAATGAATACAATCACACACATAATTACCCGCGGCTAAAATCCAAATGGTCTGGTAGAGTTCACCCTAACAGATCCCAGCACATTGCCCTCACTAACAGGGACGCATGCTTTGGCCTTTCGAACAAACTCCTTAGTGCCCCCTGAAGCACCTGCAGGACCTCAAAGTCAGTCCGGATCACAGCCGTCTCCCTGGTCCAGCTCCGCCTCAAAGTCAGTCCGGATCACAGCCGTCCCCTGCTCCTCCGGCACCTCGCTGCTCTCCGGCAGTCTGGCGTCTATGGTGCGGTCCCTCACCGTCTTCAGGAAGGTCATGATGCCCGAGCCCCCGGTGCCCCTCTCCTCCAGGGCCACGGGCGCCTGGCGCAGGGGCCCTCCCTGGATGCGGCCCTGGGAGCGGAGCCGGCGGGCCCGTCCGGCGGGGACACTGATGAAGCGGCCAACCACGTTGATGTGGTCGCTCCGCAGGGACACCAGCCGGCTCAAACACTGCTCGAAGGCGCGGCCCAGGCGGGCGTGGCTGGCTCCCTGGACGAAGTCCCTCAGAGAGGGCTCCCCCGAGAGGTCCTGGATCAGACGCCGGTGGGCCGGGGGCATGTAGTCCCTCATACGGGCCAGGAAGAGTCCTGTGAGGAGGTGGACCAACGTCAATGTCCTTTTTGAAATCAACGCTTTCACAGAGTTTTAACTCATTTTACAGAGTTTTCTTAATGTCCTTTTTGTTTTTCTGTACCTTTCTGTGCGTGCTCTCTGTTTTTATTTATTATTATGCGGTTATCATTGTTATCATTATTATGATATTTCAATTTTCATTTGATTATATTTTCCATTCATTCCAAGGTATATATAAAGAGGTGTCACCGCTGTCTGTCTCTTGCTGCACCCCCAGCAGCCGGTCGAAGCAGTGCAGCAGGCTGCTCTGAGCCGCACTGCCCCCGGAGAGCTCCACGGGCTCCGGCCCCACGCCCTCGTACACCAGGCCACGCGGCATGCAGGGGTTGTCCCTCCACCTGGTGAGTGTCTGCCGTTAGAATACACAGAACACAGGCACACACAGGCACACACAGGCACGCACACACACACACACACACACACACACACACACACACACACACACACACACACACCACACACACACACACACACACACACACACACACACATACACACACACAACACACACACACACACACACACACACACACACACACACACACACACACACACACACACACACACACACACATGCACACACTAATGACCATAACGTGGACAATATTTACCCAGAGAGATAAATCCTCATGATGCCATAGAAGATGGATGGCTCCACGTACACTGTGTCAACAGAGCAATGCGTGACGTTATTCTTGACAGGTGAGGGTGACGTGTCGACGCCCCATGTGAAGGTGCCCAGGGGGGGGTTTACCGTGCAGCAGCTTGAGGGTGTCCCTCATGTCCTGCAGGGACTGCTGGAGGACCTCCAGAGCGTCCGCCACCGCCTCGCCGTCTCCCCGCCGCACACCGTTCACCATGGCGGGAATGCTCTATGCTGCGGAGAAACCTCCATGAGTCTCTACAAACACTCCTTCTCAACCACCTCTTTTTCACCAGCCTGGACCAAGAACAAGGTGGGTTCATCTCTTTGTCCTGAGATACGCAAGTCAATATATCCTTTAGTATTCACTGAATCACTGTTTGACGTGTTCGATTATTTATGATCAAGATGTCCTTCAAGATTTGCATTTGGGATCAGCTGACAGATTTAAAGTTTGTCTTCCAGGTTCCGGACGTTTGGGATGGACATATCCAAATTCTCTTCAACAGAGATTTGAGGATTCCCATATTTACCCTCAGTGCTGGAACTGCTGCCAGCTCCACCAGTAGAGTGACCATGAAGAAGCCGCGGACGCTGTCTCCACCGGGCAGGCTTACCAGGAGCTCCAGGTTTCTGCTCATACAGGGAACCTTTCAAACAAACAGCCAGCAGCATCTCACAGCACCTCACCAGCACCTTACCAGCACCTCAACAGCACTAACAAGCACTTTACCAGCACCTTACCAGCACCTCAACAGCACTAACAAGCACTTTACCAGCACTTTACCAGCACTTCAGAAGGCCAAAGCAACATGAGGATTGGTTAATGAGCCATCTGAGATACTTACTCCATGAGAAACGGTCTGTGAGACGGTCAACATGAAAAAGAAGACAGTATATCTTTATTTAATATATGGTTGCAATATGACAGGGTTATTTAACTTGTGCGGGTCAAATTTAAAAAAACCCTGCTGCCCTTGAGGGGCCAGTAGGGCTGAACCCCGTGCCAATACAGGACATAGATGTGCACCCAAAAGCCTGTTAATTTCTTTTCTTTTTCTTACTTTCTATTGGAATGTCGAAGCATTTACGACCGTCCCTCACCCATAACTTGGTAACTAAACAGAAGTTTCTTTCTTCTTTGACGTACGCTGTGCTTCAAAGATGGCCTGAAGTGGTATGTTTAATGCTCTGTGTTATCTAGGCTCTTCATGCTGACAGACTCCTCATAAGAGGCCTGCAGTGTGAGCTCGAGTTCTCACTGAAGCTCAGAGGCTCACCCATCCAAGTCTTTCTTCCTCCAGTTGGCCAGCACGGCGTCTGCGTGGGTGAGGATGGGAGGCAGCCCCAGGCTCTGGGACACCTCCCAGAAAGGAACAGCCAGGGTCCGGGGCAGCTTCTGCACGAGAAAAAGTCAACAGAACGGCCTCCAGATCACAACCTTCCTGGTCTGTTTTGATTGCGGTACGACTGATGTTGTAAACCACTGCAAATGTTATCTACTCTAAAACTTGTTGCGTGCATTTATCTGAACAAAATTTGTTTCGTAAAACCCATTCCCCAAGCTTTGACTTATGAAATAAAAACTATAAAATGTTAAAGTGAAGTAATAATTGCTGATAACCTGTGTGACTTAGTAATACAAACTACACCTCAAATGAGCAGGATATTGAGAGCTGTTAGATAAATAATTATGATAGAAGAGAGTCAACTTGATTTGGCTCCTATATCATTACAACAAGCAGCAGATGTCGGCCAATCGACATTAAAAAATGGTCCTCTTAAAGATGATCTGCAGCATATTCTAGATGGATTTTGCCAAAGAAAATTGTTGCAATGTGTGTTGCAAATTAACCGTTTTTTTTTGTGTTAGATTACCTGCCAAGGGCCAAGGGCAAGGGCAAGTCAAATATATGGGAATGTGTTTTATGAGTTTGATAATGAATCTCCAAAGAACCTGTCCAATAAACGTTGAAACATCACACCCAGGAACACACACACACACACACACACACACACACACACACACTGCATACAATACTTTGGTAATACATGATGGCCTAGTTTAGCTGATTAAGAACACAGTGTTGCTCTCCTGTTCGTGTCAACTCCATTTTTCGCTCAAAGGATTTGTGATAGCATAACCAAGGTATTTAAATTTCCTGACATTCTTGATCTTCTCTTTACCGAGGGAAACTATGCTTTCCTGCAGCATCAATGCTGTGTCAGTATTGAACACCATTTTCTCCGTCTTGTCATATGACATCGGTAACCCAAATCACTTGAGTGTTTTATCATATATGGTGAGTATCTGCTGCAGCTCATCAGACGAGTGGGCAAATACAACCTGGTCATCAGCATAGAGTAGCTCGGTGATGTTATCACTACCATGGCCTGGTGTTTTTTGGCGTAGCTCTCTCGGTGAGACCTCGCTAGGGATGTTATACTCTATTCGAAAGCTTGTTTCGGCATTGTTGTTTGTATTTCATTTCATGCCACTCTAACCACAAAGTCCATGTAGATGTTAAATAGTGGTGGCGATTCAAGGGCCCCTTGACGACATCCAAACAAAGTCTCAAAGAAGTCTGTCGTACCTTTGATACAGGCCTTTGTGCCTGTGTGGAGGTTTGGAGTATGGGTATTAGTTTAGGACACTTTAAGCGGATGTCAAGGCAGCGCAATAAGGCATCCCTTGGGATCAATTCGAATGCAGCCTTGAGGTCAATGAACGCTACAAAGACTGGTGTTTTTGGTTTCTTTGAGAGTTTAAGGACATTACATAGGATACATATGGCATCAGAGGTTGACCTGTTTGACCGAAATCCAAATTGCTTTGGTAACAGGATTTTTTCATATGTCTCCCTAAGCCTATTGAGCACGATACCAGACATCACTTTAGACACAGTTGCCCTTATGCTTAGTCCTCTGTAGTTCTCAGCTAATGACCGTAGACCTCTCTTATGTAAACAAGTAATGGATGCTGTCAGCCAGTTTGCTGGCACCAACAGGCATGACCATATCATTTGCATTAGAAGTATTTTGTACTTCAGCAGGATTTCTGATGTTGAATATTTCAATTGTTCAGAGTGTATATTGTGAGTCCCTTGGCCCCTGCCATTCTATAAACTTGCTATCTTAGCCTTTATCTCTGCACGTTCTGTTGGGTTGGTGTCAATGACTGGGAGGTCAACAGGGGGTAACAGATGTGGGTCGTTTTCAGGATGTTCTAGTTCTGGCTGTGGGCTATAGGGCCGAGCCCCAAAATGCTCTGAAAAGTGTTTTCAAGCTTTCAGCTTTTTTGTCTGCATTGGCCTTTGTACTCGTGATAATGATGATATCTTTTGCATCAATCTGAACTCCTTCTCAGTGTCGCGCTGTTCGCTGGCATAATTTAGGTGATTTGCCTTAGATGTAAAATAGCCATTTTTCAACTTTGAGCGAGCTTTCCTAACATCGTAGGATAGAGCTTTCTTCTTAACTGGATTGTCCTCTTTGTGGTATTGATTTAACAGATACTGATATCCCTCATCGGACCATGGCTTTTTCAATTAATTTCTTGTTCTTCGTGGGATGGTCTCTGTGGATGCCCAATGTATAACATTCGTTAGCAGTTCTTCCGCTTCGTCAGACGTCTGTAGTTCTTGCTTAGGCAGCAACAGGGAGTCAAGTGTGCCACTATATGAGCCTTGTATGGATGGGTCATCTCTGAAACGACGAAGATCAGGGTGTTTTTTATCCCGCCGCGTTTTGTGGAAGGTCTTCTTTATTGTTCTTCTTGTAGGGAACAGAGTATCCATCACTACGATGCGGTGGTCTGACCCAAATGGATGGCTTTGCATGGGGTATGATCTGCAGTTTGTAGTTGCTGTGTTTGACAAACCATTCAGCCATTATATAATCCAGTCTTCGTTTATAGCCAAGATTTGAATGAAAGGACCATCTGTGCTCATCTGATCCTGTTACGAACATTGTGTTTAGGATAAAGAGAGAGTTCTCTTCTCCCATTTCAATAAGTTTGGATCCGTTGAAGCTTGTTCGGTTGTCATGTTGAGAGCCAATAACAACAATAACGAAAACAAGCCGCAAATTATTTGAAGAGGAGTAAAACTTTTCAACCGCTATATTACAGACTGCCACAGGCACACACACACAAACACACACACGCACGCACGCACGCACGCACGCACGCACGCACGCACGCACGCACGCACGCACGCACACACACACACACACACACACACACACACACACACACACACACACACACACACACACACACACACACACACACACACACACACACACACACACACACACACACACACACACACACACACACACACACACACACACACACACACACACACACACACACACACACACACACACACACACACACACACACACACACGTACATCAACACAAAGTAATCACCCGTTCAAAAAGACACACACGTCATAGCACACACACAGTTACCTGAATGGTGCCCTCCTCCCCCTCCTGCCACACGTAGCCCATGGTCATAGCACTGAGCGCTAGGTGGGCCAGGCGCAGCTCCCGGTGGCTCTGTAGGTACTCAGTGCTGAGCAGAGGCATCTGGGGGTACAGTTTATCACTACAGATACAGTTTAATACGAAAGATACAGTTTAATACTATAGATACAGTGCAACGCTACAGATACACTTTAACACTACAGATAAAGAATACTATATACTGTTGACCACTACAGACACAGTTTATCACTACAGATACTGTTTAACACTACAAATGCGGTTTAACACGACAGATACAGTTTAACACTACAGATCCTGTTTAATACGACAGATACAGTTTTATACTACAGATACTGTTTAATAAGACAGATACAGTTTAATACGACAGATACAGTTTAACGCTGTAAATGCAGTTTCATACTACAGATACAGTTTAATACGACAGATACAGTTTAACGCTGTCAATACGGTTTCATACTACAGATACAGTTTAATACTATAGATACGGTTTGTTATGACTGACCTTGTCAATGTGTGAACGCAGCGAGTGGGACTGCACCAGATCTGAGACTTGGAAGGCGATGTCCATCCATGGTCTGTAATACTCTGGCAACTCTTGCTTTTTGGATGTGAATATGCAATAAATAAATATATATATATATATATATATTTATATATATATATAGGTGAGGTTAATGTGATATATATATATAGGTTAGGTTAATGTGTGTATATATATGTATATATGTATATGTATATTATATATATATATATAATATATTATATATATCTATTATGTATATATATATATATATATATATAATTATATATAATAATATATATATATATATAATATATATATATATATATTATTATATATATATATATATATTATATATATAATATATATATGTTAATCTTGTATTTAGCGTCAAAAATGCCTTAGTCAAATATATGACTTGGGCAGATGGTGAATATAGAATGTAGAAAGCACTCTGATTGGCTTAGGATATAGCCAATGAGGCCAAGTGAATCAGCAGCATTAGGAGAGTAGAGTAAGGTTAGATATCAAACTTTGGCCCAAATATGACCTAGGCAATTATGCTATGAGGCTAAGGATGTGTATGTAGAGTTATGTAAATCAAACTGTTTTGTGAAATATTATATATTTAATAAGGACAGTTCCTTTCTGTTCTGGATGTGTTGATAAAGTAACTTGACTGCAATTCAAGAGAAATTTCTTCAGTACTCGTGCACTTTAACAGAGAGATAATACACAGCTCATGAGTCAAACAGAAAAACAAACCTTAGGTCTGAGGACGTCTACCTACCAGTGGTGCTGGGAGCACAAAGCCCAGCTCGGTGGAGACATGGTAGGGCTCCAGAGAGAAGGGCACTTTGGGTTCTGTGGAACACGAAGCCATGACGCCTTTCTAGTTCACGGTGTTACCACCACATTGTGAAAGTCCTCAGTCTCAGAGCTCAGAGCACATGTGATTGGACCCTGGACGGGGGTCCTAACTCAACACACAATTTATCAGATTTAGGATACTTGTGTCAATAATCAACCTTTGGGGTTGAACTTACTACAACAGTTGCTTCCCTGGTAGCACTAGCCCTGGTGCTCTTCTTCTAAATAGTCTCTACTCTTTTGACGAAGAAATTTGAATCCACCTGACCAAGCGTAAATGATAAACCATAACACAATGTTATATTTCTCAAATAATAGAATCATTGAAGGTAATGGATTTTTGCTTTTTGGAGAAACCCTGAACTATTTGATAGGTGTGGATTGCTGGCCATTTTCTTCACTTAAATTCAGATAAGACATACGATCTGGTCATGCCCCCCACAATGCGAGAATAAACTAGGAAGACCCAGTGTATTGATTCCAATTCTCTTCCTCCTGCTCAAACAAACCTGAGTTACTTTACTTATATTACTACATGTCATTTTGATGTGTGTGTTTAACCATCATGTCTGGTTGTTGAGCTACTCCTGTTATTTACATCTTAGAACATCTCCAGGCTCTGGTCTATTGAGACAAAAACTAAATCGAAATGCTTATTCACGCTTTTGTTTCATAGCGTTTCAATTACTGTGATGCCCTTCTTTCCATGCCTCAAAATGGCTGGGTCTTTTACGAGACTTCTGTCATGGACTTGCAGAAGAGCACATATTTCCCCTTGCCAATGCATTCTGGAGTTGAGTTAAAAATCTTGGTCCTCACTCACTCCTGCACAGTCAAGCCCCCTGTTACATTTTGTGCATCCATATACCCATACAAAAATACATCCATACACCCATAAGCCCTTACAACAATACATCTCAGAGACCCACCCCCCCCCCCACACACATACCACACACACACACACCACACACACACACACACACACACACACACACACACACACTAGTGGTTATCTTGCTTTTGGAGCAGTGGCTCCTACTCTGTGAACCCTCTCCCTCTCCATCTCCCCCTCTCTCTCCCTCTCTCCCTCTTGCCCTCTACTGTCAACACACTCCCTCTCCCCCCCCTCTCTCTCTCTCTCTCTCTCTCTCTCTCTCTCTCTCTCTCTCTCTCTCTCTCTCTCTCTCTCTCTCTCTCTCTCTCTCTCTCTCTCTCTCTCTCTCTCCTCTCTCTCTCTCTTCTCTCTCTCTCTCTCTCTCTCTCTCTCTCCCTCTCCCTCTCTCTCCCTCTCCCTTTCCTCTCCCTCTCCCTCTCTGTCTCTCCATCTCCCTCTCTCTCTCTCTCCCTCTTCCTCACCCTCTACTGTGAACACACTCCCTCTTTCCCTCTCCCTTTCTCTCTCGCACTCCCTCTCCCTCCCCCCTACTGTCAACACACTCTTATAAGTAATGTGAACTCGTGCACACTTTTAAAATAACCGCCTGAATCATCATTCCAGGCAGGCTTTCTGCCTGCACTGTGCTGGTTGTACTGTACTGTGTCTCATTGCCCTGTTTGTGAAGAGAATATTTCTGTATTATATTGGATTTCTTCTGTGCTTGTGAAGCCCTGTAGTGACCCTTGTCCGTGAGTCGTACTATGTAAATATATTGAAATAATTTACTTACCATTGAATATTGAAAGAACAGCGATCAAATAGGCAAATTGAAGAAGAAATGTACCAATGGGGGCGCTCTAATCGAGCAGCTGCTGAAGGTTAAAGCAATACTTCTGGTTTGTGCTGCTCCCTCAGTATTTATGTGATTAAGTTACCATACACTGTTTGTTTAAAGCTAAACAATTAGCTATTTAGCTGGGTGTTTATTCTTTCTGATCACCACTGACCCTGCTGTTAACATATTTTACAGACAGACAAACACACACACTGATGCTATATATATTATAGACCCTATTCTACTACTATTGCAGATGTTTGATGTTCGAAATTATTCTGACGAGGGTGCTTTGATAAATATAATAATGTTATCATGTTGAGATACTAGAATTGAATCTGCACTGCATGAAAGGGACTAGGAGGAATGGATGGAGACTGACAAGAGGGAATTATTACCATATTATGGAAAGGTGAGCTTTGTTCTTAACAACTCTAATGATGACAGTAGTCTGCCGTTCTCTGTACATTGTAGCCTATCAAACGGCCTATATGGTCACATTAATACACATACAAAATAATAATAATGAAAGTGATATTATAAAAACAATAGCGGCACATAATGAATTGTATCATTTAATAGCGCAAAGATGTTTGAGTTCGCCTTGTTTTGGCTGGGATATGTAGGCCTACATGTTATATGGTCATTAAGCTGTGTAATAGGGTCATGGGATGTGAACAGTGGGGTTTTTTTGGCGCGTGTGTCCGCTTTGAGCCACGTGGGCCAGGTGACCGGAGGAGGTCCGCGGGGCCGCGCGCCGCGCTCACAGCTGCAGCTCTGCAGCTTTGAGGACAGAGAGGCCTCTGCTCGCCTCCGTTGCTTTTTCTGGTAGGTCTTCGTATTTCTGCCGACTGGAAACATTGCTGTGGTCCGCCGGTTCCAGCGCCTCCTGACAGTCGTCGAAGATGAAGTTCAGCCGGAGCAGCCGCCAGGTGCCTGCCGCCCCCCGTGTAGCCCCTCTCCTCCCGTCCAGCCTCCAGTCCGTCCTCTCGTCCGCTGCACCACTTCCTCATGCTGCGGTAAGAGCGTCTCCTTCCCTCACTAGCAGTGGATTCCTGGGAACCTGAACTCGTCTGCGAGGAGTAAGGAAATCTCCGTCAAGATTGAGACCCATTGGGCAGCTCCTGGTTGAACGTTACATAACGTGTAGTCGTGAACAGTCGATTTCTCCTTATTCATCATTCTGTGTTCGTTTTGTAGGCCAGTTAACTCTGCAGCTGTGCAGACGGGTTCATGTGTTCAGCGGTTTCTAAATCCTCGTTATAGCGTCCCAGTAGATGTGATGACATGCACATAGCTTATAGTGTGAGGGGGGGGGTGGGGGGGAATCAGCGAAGGGCCGACCGTCCGAACCTATGGCAGCGCCTTAAACCAGACCTCAGCTCGGTTCGGCCAAACGGTTCAGGAGATTCATGCACTGTTGCCGTGAATCTTAGATCCAGCCCGTCTGTAAACTGCACTTTATGAATTGCTGCTGAAAGCTGTCGGGCACATTTTGTGAATGGCTTTCCGAATAAGGGTTAACTGTGTGTCTATAACCAACATTCGACCCACTTTAGTTTATTTGATTGTGCATTTTCATCTTCTCATATTGAACTATTAAATAGACTTATTACATCGATTGACTGAGTGAATTGCTGATAGTGCCGTGAGAAGCAGTGTTGTTGCGTGAACACGTACCTTTACGACTTAACTCTGCAATAGTCAGAAAGATGGATCAGGTAATATGCATCTTAAAAGCCTATTGGCCTTATCCATACTTACACTGTCAGGCAAAGCTTTTAAACAATAAAAAAATATGTAGGATGATGCGTTGTGAAGAGCGAAGAATGAGACATGAAATCCCGGGCAGGACTGCCCGGGATTTCCTGTCACGTATCGAGGCTGCAGTTCCCTTGGAAACCAGTCTGGACCAAAATAAGTACCAGACTCCATTTCCTTTGGCTTTGATGGCGCTCACAATTCCATTGCTGTAGGCCTATTTATTTCGATAATGTTAATGATGCTGTTCTAATTTTTTTTAGTTACGGCTGCCGAAATGCACAGTAGGCCTATATGAGAATTGATGACACAGTAAACATGACCCAGATTATATAAATGGCTGCAATGTGTACATTTTTTGAGAATAACTTTAATATTGCACACCATGGCTTCAAAATGAGTTTGTTTATATTCTCAAGCCCCCGATGTTGTGCGCATCATGTGTACCCCAATAACAATAACCTTGAATTACATGAAAATAATACATTCAAAACAATATAATATGCATCTATGTATGTGCATATTTTCCTCAATATGCACATATTTTATTCAAGCTGAATATTACCATTCAAATGAGAACATATATGCTATTTATTTTCTATTTCTTATTCTGATAAGGGGCTTGTGGACTTCTTTATTCAAGACCAGGGATTGGATCCTCTGAATGGGGCCATGGGCAGTAGGGTTCCATAACAAGCCATTAATATCTCTGCAGATGTAATGAGGAACAGGGACATGACAGCCGCCATATTGATTTTCATCCTGCTGCTCAGTTAGAAGGTGAAGCCGTGTCCTTAAAGGACCACATCATGCTGATGTAGCACCTTTTCCGGACCGTTGCTTCTCTAAACCTACATTTACATTCAGGGCGTTTAGCAGACGCTTTTATGCAAAGCGAAAGAGAAACAATATAACGCTATCGGTAGAGTAAGGATGTTCGTAGAACCAAGTGGCAAGCACTAACAATTTCTAGGTTAACCCATTCCCCGTTTACAACAAAGATATCTAGGATAAGAAGCTTCACAATGCTAAGCACTATTTTAAGGTGCAAGGACTTATAACATAGAATAAGGCTAAGCAGAATCTAGGTGAGCTTTAAACATAATCACAGGCTCTCTGTCTTCGGGACAGACCTCATCCGACCGATTCTGATATGGACTATGAGAGGCCCAACGTCGAGACCATCAAATGTGTGGTCGTCGGGGACAACGCGGTGGGGAAGACCCGTCTCATCTGCGCCCGCGCCTGCAACGCCACCCTAACACAGTACCAGCTGCTGGCCACGCACGTGCCCACGGTATGGGCCATCGACCAGTACCGGGTGTGCCAGGAGGTGAGTAGCCTGACCCATCCCTCCATCTTCTGTCTGATATCTTTTAAGAGCTTCTGTAACCGAATGTGCAGGGGAATGACATGTAGGCTACCACAGGTCTGGCAGGTCAAACCTGGGCAGCTGCGAGACCTAGTGCCTGACAGGACAGTGCGTCGGTGAACCAGCCACCTCATTTCCCCCGATTAATCATGTGACTCATTGTGTGTCATTGTAAGTCGACTTGTGAACGCATGATTCACGCCAGCCCTCTGAGGCGGTGGCCAGCTGTTGAGTTCCTCCGTGTGATCCCTGTGAGGTACTGGAGCGCTCCAGGGATGTGGTCGACGACGTCAGTGTGTCCCTTCGCCTCTGGGACACGTTTGGGGACCACCACAAGGACCGGCGCTTTGCATACGGCAGGTCAGACACGGCTAGGGCTGGTGCCATTCAAGCTACTATATATTCTGTTGTTCACCACACAAAATCAACTTGAACTTGAATAGGTACTCTGTAGATAGATTGAACTTGAATTAGGTATTCTGTACATATATTGAACTTGAATAGTTACTCTGTAGATAGATTGAACTTGATTAGGTACTCTGTACATATATTGAACTTTAATAGGTACTCTGTACATAGATTGAACTTGAATAGGTACTCAGTAGATAGACTTAACTTGAAAAGGTACTCAGTAGATAGACTTAACTTGAAAAGGTACTGTAATGCAGACGTAATTCGATCGGTACCCTTAAAGGTACAGAGATCCGAACCTAACCCAGGGCACCAGCCTCATCTCACATGATGGCGCTGTGCTATGATCGGGTGTGACTCCTTCAGTGAATGGGTGATTTTGTTATTTGAATCCTTTTTCCACTCACTTCTGCCTCTCCCCCTCTTCCCCCGCCTCCCTTTCCTACCTCCATCAGTGTCGGATTGTGGTGGTGCTTGTGTTTCTCCATCGCAAACCCCAAACTTCGCTGTACCACGTGAAGACCCATGTGGTTACCCTGAGATCAAGCACTTCTGCCCCCGCGCTCCGGTCATCCTGGTGGGCGCTGTCAGCTGGACCTGCGCCGTACGCTGACCTGGAGGCTGTGAACAGGGCCCGTCGGCCCCTGGCCAGGTACACAGAACTGATCCCTGAGTGGGATTCCTATGGGAATGCAAAGTGAGATCACCGTGCGCACCACTGAGGATCAGAACACATTCCGTTTGGGTTTTCACCCTTTTACATTAAAGCCGCTTAGCAGACACTTTTACCCAAAGCAACTTAAAATAAGTACACTTGTCAGAAGAATGAAAATACATCGCTGTCAGTACAGTAAGGATGCTCATAGAAATAAGTACAAGCACTACTAATTGCTAGGTTTAACCCACTTCTTTTACCAAACCCAGCATGGCAGTGCGCCAGGTTCCTCTGTAAAATGTTTTATTTTCTCCGTTCTCCAGACCCATTAAATCCAACGAGATCCTGGCCCCCGAGCAAGGCCGGGAGGTGGCCAAGGAGCTGGGAGTGCCGTACTACGAGACCAGCGTGGGTCGCTCAGTTCGGCATCAAGGACGTCTTTGACAACGCCATCCGGGCTGCACTGATCTCACGTCGGCACCTGCAGTTCTGGAAGTCCCACCTGAGGAACGTCCAGCGGCCCCTGCTGCAGGCGCCCTTCTTGCCGCCCAAACCACCCCCGCCCATCATTACCGTCCCTCCTCCGCCCAGCTCCACAGAGGAGCACCCGGCCCGCCTGCTGGAGGACCCCCACTGCGCCGACCGTCATCCTGGTCCTGCAGGAGCGCCCAGAAGATTTCGCACACAAGATATAACCTGGGCCACGTCCTCCTCCAAGTTCTACGACCTCTCTCATCACGGACGGCGCGCCCGAGGAGGCCGAGCGGCCCGGCCGAGGCCCTCTCTCCGGCCGGGAGCTGCTGATGAGGGCCGCCAGCTTCGACGTGTGCGAGAGCAGCGACACGGGCGACCGCGCCAACCTGCGGGCCTGCACCAGCGACGGCACGCTGAGGGAGTCCCAGGGGGCGCGGCAGGGCCAGCTGCTCTCCTCCTGGAGCAGGGCCTTTGTCAGCATCCAGCAGGAGCTGGTGGAGGACCCGGGCACCTACGCCCCCCGGCCCATGACGGTGGTGCACATGGACGGGTCCATGCTGCTGGGGCCCTTCCGGGCGGTGCTGCGCTACCTGTACACTGGCCAGCTGGACGAGCACGAGAAGGAGCTCATGCACATCGCGCACATCGCCGAGATGCTGGAGGTGTTTGACCTGCGCATGATGGTGGCCAACATCCTGAACAACGAGGCGTTCATGAACCAGGAGATCACCAAAGCCTTCCACGTGCGGCGCACCAATCGGGTCAAAGAGTGTTTGGCCCAAGGGCACCTTCTCCGGGGTGAGATGTTGCTGGACACTCTTCTACGAGAGCAAAAGAAAGGAAAAACAAAATATCTGGTGACAAACGTGCATTGTCCTCCATGTTTCAGATGTGGTGGTTCAAGCTAGATGATGGCACAATCTCAGCCCATAAGCCCTTGCTCATCTCTTAGCTGTGATTGGAGATGGCAGCGATGTTCGGAGGGCCTTTGTGGAGAGCTGCACTAAAGAGGTTGGTGTCAGCTGTGAGCAAGACCAAACTATAAATATAACCACAAGCGGTGATTAATGGGGTCCGAGCAAAATGAAAAGTCAAGAACACACTAATGGAAGATATATATAAATATGACATATAATTATGAAGGAAAGATGTTGATGTTTCCCCTTAATGCCATACCTCTGGCCTCATGTTCAGCATAATTGTCTAATCGGGATTTCAAAAACTCTCAAAAATCTAAGGATCACCAGTGCTGTGTCTTCAAATCGCGCACTTCTCTAAGTGCCACTGCTTTACAAGTACACTGCAATTCAGTGCACTTAGTTGCACAGTGCGCAAATTTTCGATAAGCTAGTACCGTCTCAAATCAAACACTGCCGCTGCGCCACTTACCGGGAAAATGACTCGACACAGCTTCTTCTTCCTACTACTTTTTAACGCTGATTGCAACCAACCAACCGCCGCCATTTGAAAAGTAGTGACGTATCTTCCGTTTAGCGACGTTGCTCTAGACGTGTAGCGTCATCTACGTCACCAAGATGGCGGCCGTTTTAAGTGTGGAAAGTGTCCATCGATTCCACACTCAATTTTTCTGGCCGTTTGAGTGGCGCCAAATGTTAGTGCGCACTACATTTTCTACAACGCACTTACGTACTCAAAATATTAAGTATAAGTGCAGAAGTGCGCGATTTGGGAGACACACAGGCATTATCCCATTGAGCCACTGACAAACCTGAAATGTAAGCCTCATTCACATGGTGAATGAGAAGAAATAAGCCTAATTCATGATTTTTTACAATTAGCGCCACTCTTGGTGCAAGTACCAATTAGGTTTTTGGGTAGAGAGGGTTTATTTGGTAACCATGCCTGAAAATGTCAAGAGTTTTGACTTGCGGTATAGGCTGCAGTATTGACTTTTTACAGAATTTGAGGAAAATCAAAACGTTACAGAAACAAATAGCAGCCAGCTGCTTCGCTGCTCGGACCCCCAATTATTCCATACACAGGGTTTTTTAGTTTGGAACTGGTTGGCAGTCAGGGAGGTCATAACATATAAACACAAATACACAACACACAAAATCTCTTGCTCTCTTTTCCCTTCTTTTCTCTCTTGAGACTTGTTCTCACCCTATCTGGGGCTTTCTCTCTCGTTTTTAAATACTTTTATTTTAGCCTGAATAAAATATTAAATTGTGACAGTTTCATCGTTAATATTTGACGAGACACAGGACTCCCCTTGAACGCTGTGATTCAGTTGCCTTGGAACAGTCCGTGTGCAGCGGCTGCTATTGTAACCTCTGCTGTGATATCTTTAACTGGAAAGAACCAAGGCCTTGACGACAGGTTATTTTAGTTTGCGCCCACAGCACTTTATTTGACAGAGAAAGGTCTGTTAGTCCACTCTAAAGAATGCTGCGGGCAGTACTCTCTTGCACCGTCCCCCATCGTGCTCCGGCCCTTATTTCTCACTCCGACTCTCCTTCTCTCGAGTCCAGCCTAATGGCCATATCTTTTAATCTTTAAGAGAAGACACAGGTGATATCGTTTGGATTTAGTGCTGTGAGCTACGCTCCCCTCCTTTCCTTCTCGGCCAAGCGCTCTGACAGCCTAGCCCAGCAGCCCCTCCCAATTAGGAAGCCTGTGACTGTGATTGGATGAGCGCAGTTGGGCCGTCGTCGCCGTTGATTAGGGCTTGTGTGTGCTGTGAGAATATGTGGGTGATGTATGTGTGGAGTGTGTGCTGTGAGAATATGTGGGTGATGCACTGCTGCAAAGCCACACACGCCTCCACCCACGCACGCACATTAGCCCGCCCAGCTCACAAGGCAAGTTTGAATAAATGAGCTGCACAAATGGTCAGACCAACATTGCCACCTATGCTAATGGCACTGCGGTGCCAGGGCCTTGTGTCTTCCCATTCACACAAATGTTATTTTGCTGCTCTTCTTTACAATACATTACTATCTTTTTAGTAGAGACAGACAGCAGCCTGTGTTAACTACGGTACGTTGTATCACAAATAACCGTTGCTCCTATCCTCCCTGTCGTCAAAGCCCCTGGAAGATCTCGTTGTGTCCCCCAGGTGCTGTTCCCAACACATAACGCGCACCTGCATGCGGGCGGTCTGAGAGTACCTCTACACGGGGCGCTTCTGCTCCCGGGCGGGACCTCGACGCCATGGAGCTTGATCGTTCTGGCCAACCGGCTCTGCCTCCGCACCTTGTTGCTCTAACAGGTGAGACCTGTTCACGAACAGCCTGTAGCGTTTTTATTTGAGACGTTCGTTTTATTGAACTGTGATTGCACTTTGTTTTTACAGAAACTCACTATACACAGTATAACGATGTTGATTGGAGAACGGCCCTTATGGGGCGCTGACACCACGACGGGGGAATGTCCTGGTGTGGATCGTACCTGGAGACATGGGCGGCAGGTAACAGCACTCTGAAACCCAGGGTTAAAGGGGCAGTGTGTAAGGATTAAGTGCGCCTCTTACTAGCGGAAGGGACTTTGGCAAAAAACGGAACATGGTATTGAAAGTATATTTAATTTGGGGTAATATCCCATGAAAATAACATCAGTCATAGTGTTTCTCGTTACCTGAAGAATGAGGCCCTTTTGTATTTACATACAAGCGAGAGGGGGCCTCTTTCTTTGGGGCTGCCATACTTTCCTACCAGTATAGCCAGAGCGGACAAACAGCTCTAGAGAGAACGTGTTTTATTCAAGCTTTAGCTTTTTTGCTGCTCCAGCACCAGAAGTGAAGGATGGGCCGACCTGACGTACCTATTTTCTATACTTTGTGTCAGCACTCGTTGTTGATTTTGGTAGCAGCGCTTTTATTGTGAATGAGCTGGTGTTTAAATGCGCCACACACCGTGGCTTTATTAACTTTAACCCTCTCACTGGACACGCCATCAACATCCGACGCATGGCTAGGCGAAGTTGCCACACTCTTCACCCCACATGGCCACTAGTGGCCACCTACAGTAACACACCGTGACCTTCACGACTGCACAGGGGTGTCTGTTGGAGCTGGTGACCCATACATTGCAGTATTTTCCTTGATGTCTGGGTTTTTTTTGTAAAGCAGCAGTGTTCTATCGATTTTACCATTAGGTTAGTTTATATATGTAAACAGTTTACAGTTTTAATTTTGACAGTCGATTTTTACAGTTAGTAGTACAACTCCTTACACTCCAAAAGTGACACAGTATTTCAGTTTAGGAGAAGTTTCCATAGGATGCATGCAACATGTTGTATAAACAAATCGCTGCACATTACCCCTCAAAACAGGTTCCAACTGGTGGTTTCCCAGCAGGCTCACAGGGCTGGTGCCTTCACCACATCATGCACTAATTAAACAACAGTGTGTGCCGCAAATTCCCGCCGATGACTATTGAAAGACCAAACGTCTCCGCAGGTAAAG
>OLKM01001394.1:126595-139787 GCA_900291075.1 Melanogrammus aeglefinus | reverse complement strand
CACTCACACCCACAACAGAGACTATATATATATATAGACATAAACACACACACGTCCAAAAGAAGTGCGCTAGCCCTTCTGGAAGGGAAGCAGAGCAGGACGTCCGTGGAGGAAACGCATGATTCACTGAGACGATGATCACAGGACGTGAAGTGTTCCCCCGACGGCTCACACACGGGTCACCGCCGACAACCGTCCTACAGGGCACTGTTGTTTATCCGTATGCTGAAATCCTGTCAGAGGGGGGAAACCCTGTACACACACACACAACACACACACACACACACACACACACACACACAACACACACACACACACACACACACACCACAGAGTCCCTGTGCCCGGAGAGAAACCCCTCCACGCTCTTTGATCCCCCCCCAGATGTCGGGCGTGAAGCGGCTGAATATGCGCCTGGAGGCCATCCTGTTCCGGCTGCAGTTCGAGGAGCTGCTGAACAACGTGAAGCCCGACGTGGTGTCGGTGACGGCCGCATGCGAGGAGCTCAGCAAGAGCCAGACCTTCGCCAAGCTCCTGGAGATCATCCTACTGGTCGGCAACTACATGAACGCCGGCTCCCGCAACGGCAAGGCCTATGGCTTCAGCATGTCCTACCTCTGCAAGGTAACAGCCCCGCCGCACAGGTGCGACGCTGTAGGTCAGCTTCGAGAGGTTAAAGAGAGTGAGCAGAAAGTTGTAGAAGAGAGCTAAATTCTGGAAGGTATCGTAGCCTCCTTCCCTGCCTTTTCTTCACCGTGGAGAGATGTTTGGCCTTCTCGCACTTTGCTGACAGAAAGGTTGACTCAACATAGTGTCATAGCATTTCACCCACTTATAGCTGACTGATGGCTTTGCTATCTTAAAGAATTACTCTCAGATTTGCGCTCTTATGGTTTCTAAGTGGACCCCCTCAAGACTTGAGGGATCAGCAGTATAAAACATGGTGTTACAGTGTGTGTGAGAGAGGTTTTTGTCCTAATCTATGCAGGAATGTAATATAGATGCACTCGGCTAACCGTGTTAAGGTCTTCATTGAGGTAGAAAATGGATAGATTCTGCTGACTGGCGCGCATTCAGAGAGCCAGCTGAATGCCATCTGCCATAGTGCTAATTCTGCAAAAGCAGACTGTTTATGTTGTATGAAGCTGAGCACAAATAGTGCAAACACGTTCCACCTCTTTAAGGATAGCTTGTATTGCTTGTATTATGTCGATAATCGTCTGCTTTAGACTGATCTACAATGCCAGACTGGGGACAGGTCCTAAGCGCTTACGTGACCCCAACTTTCTAAAACCAACCCTCTTGTCTTGTTCCTTCCAATCAGCTGCCGCGACACCAGTCAGCTGACCACAAGCAGACCCTGCTCCACTTCCTGGTGGATGTGTGTCAGGAGAACAGCTACCCGAGGTCAATGGCTTCACCGACGAGCTGGTCCACGGGAGAAGGCCAGCCGAGGTAGCTGAGGCCTCTTCTTCTTTCCCTCACCCATCTCCCGTCTCACTGCCTTGTCCTTAGTGATGTCTCCTACCTCTGCAGCCCCTGCCTGTATAGCTGGTAGTTCAAGCCCATGGCTATACCGGTCGTAGCTAGGGACGTCGATGTGTACGCGATGTTCTGCTAATCAACACGTCTCTGTGCCCCCCGCTGCGCAGTGTCAGCGGAGGTGCTCCAGAAAAACATTGAGCAGATGGGCCGTCAGATCAAGACCCCTGCAGAAGGATCTGGAAGCCTTCTCCCCTCCCCAGAATGAGAGGGACCTGTTCTCCGAGAAGATGTCGATATCCCTTTACGTTGCTACCGTCTGTCTTAATGTCTCCGTCCTCAAGCCCCTCCACGCAGCACAACTGGAACCCAAAGCTTTAGGGTCACCAGCATGGGAGGGTATCCAGGGATTTTACGTGTTTTTTTTCATATGGTATATTGCACGAAGGATCAAATTCAAAATGCCTCATGTGTGGGCCGACGGCGTGTCTCCACCGCTGGTGTTTTAAGATTTATTTTTGCATTTTTCTGCTTTATTCATGAAGAATTAGACGGGAAGGTATGTGAGAGAGAGAGAGCAAAGGACCACGGGCAGGAATCGAACCCCGGTCGCTGCGGTCAGGACTGAGCCTTAATGGTATGCGCTCTACATGGCAAACCACCGGGGAGCCCTTGGTGTGTAGTTCTGTTCAGTCCCGGCCCGCGGTCCCCGTGGCGTTCTGTCCCGGCCTGCGGCCCTGTGCTAGGAAATGTTTCCGTCTCTCAAGAGACAATTCAATCAATTCAAACCAGATTCGAGGAAGGCAACAAATAATATAAATCGTACATATGTAAGACAAAGCATGAGTAGGATGAGGTGGTGCTGGTGTGACCCTTGACCCCGGGCCCCTCACAGTTTCGTGGGCACAGCGAAGGAGCAGCACGAGAAGCTGGAGCTCATGCACAACAACATGGAGGAGCAGTACAGCGAGCTGGGCCGCTTCTACGTGTTCGACCCCCGCAAGATGTCGGTGGAGGAGTTCTTCGGGGACCTCAAGACCTTCAAGACCATGTTTGAGGTCTGTGTGTGTCCCCACATTATACCACAGCATTGTTGTGTACTTGAATCAGAGAGAATTGATTCGGATTGGTCGATAACGTCAATAGTTTTTCAAAGACCGACCACCTCTGACTTTTACCAGTTCCCTATCGATGCGCTACAAAGCCAACAATGCCAACAACAGTCCAATACAACCTTGGATCAGGTGTTACCTTGACAAGGCTTAAACAAAGTGCTCAAAGCACTGCAGCAGAATATCTTGATCTCAGCTGGTTAAGATGATGTGAAGCCAATAATGTTTCAGAGGAACTAATATCCGATCATTGTTGATAGCTGTGGTATCAGCACGTGAAGCCAATTTGTCCTCATCCATCCGTATTGACACAACAGCATCTGTGTGCGTGTGTGCGTGTGTTTGTGGTGCCGTGAGTATCCCAGCTGTATTGTGTGTTAACACATCAACAGTGGGACGGTTGATTGCCAGGTTAATAACCTCACCTGTTCCACCCAGTTACCATGCCGACCCCCACCCCCCACAGAAGTTTGTGTACATCATCATAAAGCCGCGGTTGATTATTTTGCAATCACCTAAAAACAAAGACCCCTTAAAGGGCTTCGACATCAAAATGCATCATGGGAGTTTTTCATTGCGATACAGGATTCCACAGTAGTCCTGTGTAATCCTAAATCAATGTAAATAAACACATTTATAAATGGCCCCTCATGAACCCTCACTCACTCTCTGTGCTGTGCCCTCCGTGGCGTCCAGCAAGCGGTAAAGGAGAACCAGAAGAGGAAGGAGACGGAGGAGAAGATCAAGAGGGCCAAGCTGGCGCGAGAGAAGGCCGACAAGGAGAAGGAGGAGAAGGCCAAGAAGACCCAGATCCTGGACATCAACTCAGGTCACACCAGGCCTCCTAAAGTCTGTCTGTCTGTCTGTCTGTCTGTCTGTCTGTCTGTCTGTCTGTCTGTCTGTCTGTCTTTCTGTCTGCGTGTCTGCGTGTCTGCGTGTCAAATAAACTAAAAGAGGGAGAAAAAAGACATGGTGAGAGAGCTGAATATTCACCAGACTCTTTTTCTCTTTGGCATTTCTCAAATAGACCAGTTGGGGCACTCAGAGCCATAGTTGCACTGAATCTGCTATTGTGTGTGTGTGTGGTGTGTGTGTGTGTGTGTGTGTGTGTGTGTGTGTGGTGTGTGTGGTGTGTGTGTGTGTGTGTGTGTGTGTGTGGTGTGTGTGTGGTGTGTGTGTGTGTGTGTGTGTGTGTGTGTGTGTGTGTGTGTGTGTGCTTGAATTCTTGTGTGTCAGTGTGTGCCTGCGCATTTAAGTGTGGAGGCGTGCTTTTGCATTTATGGCCAGAAGCTTTTGTGTGCAAGAAGGAACACAGTGTCCCTATTAGTTAACCAAAGATAATCAAATAGTTATGACCTCCGTCCGGGAGAGAGAGAGAGCCACAGTCAAGTCACACAGAAAGAGAGAGAGAGGGCAAAAGTAAAAGGATTTATAAGGGACAGAGAGAGATAAAGTGTCCTCTATTCATGGTCTTGTGAATGGGGGGGGGCTGTCCTTAAAAGAGCAGAACACTAAATGTGGCCATCGCTGAAGAACATGCAGCCACTTCTTTTCCCGACACCCTTTAAACCCGAACTGCTCACCCAGAATAGTTTCACAACACACGCATGCACACAAACACCTAACAGGCCCTCAATGCTGTAATCCTTCCCACACACTCACACGCTCACTCTCTCACACACACAGCAGTCTTATTCCCGCTTCCTCAGCCTGTGACCTAGTTTGCCACCTTCCCTCCTCTCCTCGCTCTGCTGGGCTCCTCCTGGGACATATTTCTGTGGTCGTCAGGATTCCTCAGCTACCCCATGAGCCCCCCGCCTGTCACTGGCCTGAGAGTAGCTGAGCGGGCAGAAGAGTGTGTGTGTTGGGTGACTGCTGTGTTTTTCCATTTAATCCGTGTGTGTGTATGTGATTTTTGTGTGAGTGCTGTTTTTCAAGTTTTCCGTGTATGTGATTGTGTGAGTGCTGTGTTTTTCCATTTTTTCTGTGTGTGTGTGTGTGTGTGTGTGTGTGTGCGTGTGCGTGTGTGTGTGTGTGTGTGTGTGTGTGAGTAATGGCTGTATTTTTCCATGTGCGTGTGCGTGCAAGCATCGAGATGTCCTTGTTAGCGTTGTGCTTGTGTGGGGCTGTGTTACTGTGTGGGTCTCAGTGTTTTATCTACTTGTTTTTCCCAGAATGTGTCTATCACAATCTCTCTCGGCGTTCCAGCTGGCGTATACCCTCTTCTCCTCTCTCCGTCCTCTCCTTCTCCCCTCCTCCCCGGTCTGCCTGTCTGAAGGACATTTTAAAGACAGACGCACGCCCTTCACTCCAACATATCGCTTTGTCCTCCGACAGACAAAAGTCAGCCAATGGCGTTCCACCTCTTTTCAGACCACAGCCGAGAGTCGGAAGGTAGTCAAATTTCATGGCCGGACACTATAGGCATGCGTTATGGGAACACAATACCTCCTTAGTGTGTGTGCCTGGGCTTGTGGGTATATGTTGTGTGTGTGTGTGTGTGTGTGTGTGTGTGTGTGTGTGTGTGTGTGTGTGTGTGTGTGTGTGTGTGTGTGTGTGTGTGTGTGTGTGTGTGTGTGTGTGTGTGTGTGTGTGTGTGTGTGTGTGTGTGTGTGTGTGTGTGCATTTGGGCCTGTTTGTGTATGTGTATGTGTGCGCTCGGGCGAGCTACTGATCGTTTACATACAGGTGGCATATTTGGATTCCCTTGTAGCCCTCGGGCGGTGTGGCCTAATGCTCACTCACGTTCAAAGCCAAAGCACACACACCTGGGCCCCCCTGTGTCTGTGGGCGTGGCGCTGCGGTTTGTGTAGCTGAACACTGCTCTGTTCAGGGCCCTGTTTCACACACCATCACGCTCCCAAGCACTGCTGCTCATTGTTAGGACACACACACACACGCACACACACACACACACACGCACACGATCCCAGAGGTTGAGTAGAGTATGTGAGGTCAGAGAGTGTTTGCACTTTGTGGCCTTGCCATTCCCATGTGAATGTGGGAAGCTCACATAGTCATGTTTGAAGCCACACAGGCAGACACCCCCTTGGACCAGCCTAGCACCTAGCACTCAGTGAGCACAAAGCACAGAGCCTTTATGGTACGTCGTAAAAAAACCCACATCTTCTAAAAATATGTTTAGCAAGTGCCTCACTGCGCAACACATCACTGATAATAACCTCACTGTTATTCCCGGTTTATTTTCCTTCTCGCCCTGCGGCCGACTCAGTGCGACATGTGGCCGCAGACCTCGAGCTCTCCCCGTCCGTCCTCATCCAGCACGGCTCTCCCTGGCAAACAGCCCTGAAGCAGCCCGGCCCGTGACTCAGTGCAGCGCTCTCCTCTGGGACTTCACACACGGGACCCACCGGGGGAAAAAAAACAAACGCTTTCCCTGTCCCGACCACTAGGTGTCGACCATGCTGACCCAGAGAGGGTTTTGTTCTTCGCTGGGGTGTGTGTGCTGCAGCAGCAGCGCATGTGTGAACGCGTGGGTGTGTCGGCCGGCCCTTTAAATGCAAGGCTGAGAGTCTGGGAACGGCCACCGGGGGAGCTCCAGACCACGGGTTACAGAGGAGGTTGAGTGAAGCAGCAGCAGGGAGAGGGGGAGGGGAGAGAGAGACGCACACACACTCTGAAGAGAAGTAGGGCAACAGCTGGCTCGGCGGGGATTTAAGCAGGATAGGTCTTGGACGGGGCGGCGGGGGGGGGGGGGGGGGGCTGCGTCGGAGAGGAGGGTGGGCCGTAGGTTGCAGACGGGTGTGAGATGGGGTATTGGGGTATTAAAGTGGGCAGTAAAAGACAAAGGGAAGAGAGAGTCCCTCCCAGATTTCTCGGATCCAACCGCATGTTCTTCCACTCAAGCTCCTTCCTCCTCCACATCTCCGTTTCCTCCATTCCCTTCCCCTTTTTATTTCCTAGCGTGTGAACGGCAACTAGGGGTGCTGTTGCAACACGGAAGTCACTTCTCTGTGTGTGTGTGTGTGTGTGTGTGTGTGTGTGTGTGTGTGTGTGTGTGTGTGTGTGTGTGTGTGTGTGTGTGTGTGTGTGGTGTGTGTGTGTGTGTGTGTGTGTGTGGTGTGTGGTGTGTGTGGCTAGGTAGAAGGGATCTAAAGGGATCTTTTAAGCGATAACGTCCTAATGCTACGGGCCCATTAATCCACCTAATGTTCTTTCATGCTGCCGTGCCAACAGGCAGCGTGAAAGCAGTGATGCAGTGATTTCACGGGTTGTCTGTGTCATAGCGTGCTCACCATGACCTCGACCCTCCCTCACATGGGACTGATCGGTATTGATCCGACCTAGGAAATAGTTCAGAGAGGCAGTGATCAATTTGATTTGATTCCGAGAGAGAATAAAAAACGTGTATGAATACAAATGGAGATCCCACATGCACCTGGGCAGACAATGGATGTCAAGGAAGGTTTGTTCTTGCAGAAGACTCCATGGGTTTCAGTCATTGTGTGTGGGTGTGTTTGTACTTCTACCTGGTACTTTACTGGACCAGCTATAAGCCAGTGCCTCCGAGCATGTCACAAATAGGTTTTGTCTGAGTGTGTGTCTTTGTAACAGTCAGATTGGTACTAACCATGTGATTAGGGTGGCGGAAATGGTGCCAGATGAATTCTCCAGATGTGGGACAGAGGGAAAAAAAAGTCACTGTTTTTGTATTTGCTGCAGTAGTTGGGTTTGGCCATTAAGTGGTGTATGTTACCCACACAGAGCATGTCCCTGCTCTGTGTGGGGGTGTGTGTGTGTGTGTGTGTGTGTGCGTGCGTGCGCATGACTTTCTCTGACGTGACAGGCGAGATCGGTAGCCATCTGTCGCGAGGCTTACTGTGGGATTAAATATAGTGTATATGTGAACGTGTGTGTGTGTGTGTGTGTGTGTGTGTGTGTGTGTGTGTGTGTGTGTGTGTGTGTGTGTGTGTGTGTGTGTGTGTGTGTGTGTGTGTGTGTGTGTGTGTGTGTGTGCGTGTTGAGAACAAGGTGGGGGGGATGGAGAGTAATGGTTCGGGGGCGGTGGGTGAAGACATAAACCTTTAACCCCCGGTGCCTGCCTCTCGCTCTCGCTCTCTCTCGCTCTCAGCTCTGTATCCACCAAGCTTCTCTGCTTTCAGGTTCAAAGCAGGAATAATGAAAACCATCTGCCTCACCCCCTGACACACATACTGCTTTGCAAAGCAATCAGCACCACACAGACTCTTGCTTACACTGGTATTACAACCAAATACACACACACACACACACACACACACACACACACACACACACACACACACACACACACACAACACACACACCACACAGCACACACACACACACACACACACACACACACACACACACACACAATCCCAGTTAACGATTCAGACCCAGACAAGAGGTAAATACACACACATGCGCAAGCAACTGTGCTTAGCCATGCAGATCTCCCACACACAACCTCACACAAGCAACCACACACACTCACATACACACACTCAAAGTGCAGTATTCATACCCAAACAAACACAAAGCCTTGTTGAGCGAAAGATGTAAACACACACCCACACACAACTGTGCCTAGCCATGCAGCTCTCCCACACACACACACACACACACACACACACACACACACACACACACACACACACACACACACACACACACACACACACACACACACACACACACACACACACACACACACACACACACACACACAACACACAAACACACAAACACGTGGCCTTTGTAGTTGTGTGGGTTGTTGTTTTCATTATGTCCCCATCATTAAGCCCTCTCTCCACCAGTAGAGGTGGTCGTGGTGAATCTGATGTTGTGACGTAGAAAGGACCTACCCCCCAACCCACCAACCTCTTTAGTAATAGCAGGCGCCTAACTGGGTCACTGTCCTATCTAGGTTAATATCACCCATGGGCTCATGTGACTGTTCTAACCCCCCTCCATGTGTACATGCTGGATCGCACGTGTGTGTGTGCGCCTGTGTGTGTGTGTGTGTGTGACCGGCCTGATTGTCGGTGAACTTCATCCGATTAAATGCATTAATCGTTAATAAGGTGATGGGTGCTGCATGTTATTGTGTATGTGATTTAGCTTCCGGTCTCATGATGTGTGTAGATAGTCATAGTTATCTTTGTAGTTATTGATTGATTTTTCATGCAATTTTTGCATCTGTTCCAACTGTATTGTCTCTTGAGTTAACGATGGTAACACAACCTGCTGGATGAATAGAGGTTTATCTTATCTTATATTAAATGTAGATTGCTATGTTTCTCCACAGAGGGCGATGAGACTGGTATCATGGACGGCCTGTTGGAGGCGCTGCAGTCTGGCGCTGCATTCAGGAGAAAGCGGGGACCACGGCAAGCAGGTACTCACACACATGACGCTGTCTTTCTCTCATAGGCGCTGGAGGTTCCCATACGCCTGTGGATGTGTGTTTGGGTTATTTGTAGATTTGTGCTAAATGTTCATAGCTACTACCGTGTAGCCCCTACTGTATGGAAGCTCATTCTCTCTCTGTGTCTGTATCTCTATCTCAAGCTTTTGCTCTTTCTCACTCTTTCCTGTAGCTTAGTGTGTCTCCCTCTCCTTCTATTTTTCACAGTTCCTTTTTCCCTCTCACCCTCTTTCCTGCTCCGTCTCAGTTTTTTTCCGGTAACTTAAGTCTCTCTTTTTCTATATGTAATTTTTTGTATTTTTCTCTCTCTCCCTCTTCTAGCTCTATCTCTGTATTTTTCCACTTAGTGAATCCCTCTCTCTCTCTCTCTCTGTCTCTCTCTGTCTCTCTGTCTCTCTTCCTGTCTCTCTCTGAGACGGCACAACAACAGATTTGTTTGTGTTTCTCCGTGTCTCTCGCCCATCTGCTGTGTGGCTCAGGGCGTGACCGGGGCTGAGCAGACACAGCCTGGCTGGCGGGGCTCCAGTGTAGGGGGGGGCAGGGGGGCTGTGTGGTACAGCCTGGTTAACCAGGGGGAGGTCGGGCAGGGTGCCTGGGCATTAACCCGGGCCTAAGGGAACGGAAGGCACTAGTGGGTCTGAATGGGCCAGGTGAGGTCTCACCTTTAGAGAATACCGCGGCTGGCGGAGGTTCATACACTCCTTTTGTGTGGAACAGAATCAGTGCATCAAGCTTTGTCAGTTATTCTGGTTTTGCTTCCTAAAACTTCCCAAATGCAAATAGGTGGTCCTTTGAGATTATTCATTTATGTTGCTTTTTTTTATATTTTCCTGGCAGCTTGGCAGACAAAGGAACCGATGGTGGGAACATAATGTGATGAATCATCCTCTGTGGGGCATGAAGAAACATATGTGCTGCAGATATATTATTCATGATCACATTTCCAACCTGAGACGTCTCACTTTGTGAACCAAGGTAGACGGAGGTGCGTTAAACAGCCAGGACCCCCGCCATGCGGACTGTGTGCCAGATGTCTCGTGTTGAGCCGGCTCTGGCTTCCTCTGCCCGTTAACGTCACTCAGAAAGACCAAACGGCCCATAAGAGTTCAGCGAGGTCTCGGGTGTCTCCTCGTGCAGGATCTACCCCACCTTCCACCGGTGCCTCTGTGTGTGTTCACATACCCTATTGATCTGCTCTGTAAGCCCCGACTGAGCCTCTTCACCGTAATCTGTTTAGTCTCTCACTCTGCCGCCCAATCCAGTTACCCTCCTAAGACACTGGACTACACTCTAGTCTCTCTTCCTACCCACGCTCGCCCGCCTCTCTCTCTCTCTCGTTTTGATCTCGTACACACAGTAGCAGGAGTTCATCCACTGGTAAACACGCAGTCAGCGCCGCGGGTTGTTTACAGGGTGACGCGGCGTGGCGGGGCTTGCGGCACCCTGATAGATCGTCTTACTAGCATGGCCGCCCCGCTGGGGGAGGGAGAGAGAGAGGGGAAGAACGCAGGCTGGACCACGTGTGGGGAGAGGTCTGGGGTGCGCAAGGGGGAAGGTGTGTGTGTTTGCAGCCCACGCATGGCCAGTGTTCACACATAATGGGAGCATGTAGGGGGGAGGGTGTGTAACCCGATGCCTTGCTCAATGGAAGCCAGATGTGGAGCAGTGGCCCAGAGTGTATATTTGGATGGTCTCCAACCCGATTCCTTTTTTTCTCTCGCTTTCTTATTTTTTCGCTCTCTCTCTCTCTCCCTCTCTCTCTCTTACTGTTCTCCAGCTCACATTCTCCAGACCCCCCACCCCCCAGGAGAGGAGAGGGTAGTGGACGAGGAGAGGAGAGGGTAGTGGACGAGGAGAGGGTAGTGGACGAGGAGAGGGTAGTGGATGAGGAGAGGGTAGTGGACGAGGAGAGGGTAGTGGACGAGGAGAGGAGTTGGGAGGGAGAAAGAGTTGACAAAAGAGTGAGAGGAAGAAATTGGGGCCTCAGTTTGAGGTTAAGCTGCCCCAAATACTTTCACGCTGCCTAATGTGGCGAACAGTGAGTGTGTGTGTGTATGTGTGAGCGCGTGTGATATTCTCTGAGTAAGACAGGGTTTAAAACCCCTGGTTACATTTTCTAAAAGCCGACCCAGAGCTGTTAAATAGTCCAAATACCCACTGTTGTTCTTTGAGTATTCATGAGTTTCCAAGTATGCGCGGTAGCTATGGTGCATTGGTCTACAGCAGACTACGTCACTCATGTCAACACTGGGAACACATTAACAGCACACTCCTGCCACATATTGTGTTTGTTTCCAAAGAATGTATTTATACTGGGCTAGTCTCAGGGCTTCTTGTGCTCCAACACAAACCGAGGAGTCAGTCAGATGCCGTATTCTTTCCACAACGTTGAGTATTTCAATCCCTGACCTGAAAGTCCTGGTTCTGTTGAGTTCTACATTTCAACCAACAACGCTAGACACCGATATAACAGTCACTAGGTGCGTTTCCATCAGCTGTTTAGATGCGCATCTAGATGTATCGCATCGGAAAATGATGATGGAAACGCCGTGATTCGCATTAAAATCCCCTGATTCGTACAAAATGAAATACGCTCGCTATGGCCGGGTTTTGGTTGATTCGAATGGGATGGAAACAGCTGTATGCGAATCAAGTGTGACGTAGCGCACTTTCACCCCGACTGCTTCCGGTGTTTGCGGGTCACTCAGAAGACCACCACACTCCAAAAGTCCCTCTGACGCCTCCTTTCCCACTCATAGGGACGTCGGCGGCGGAGACGGTTCTCTCGCTGGGCCAGGGCATTAATTAAGGCAGCTTGCTGTCTTCTCCTCCTGACAGCCCCTCTAATGGCCAGGACCAACTGCGCTGCAAGATCGAGCACCACTTGAGCGAGTGTAATTAATGACTGTAGTCCTCTCTCCATTGTAAAACATCAAAACACCACATCAAAACACCGGCAGGAAGACGACAGAATGTTACAGGCTGGTTGCCATGCCAACCCGCGGAAAATCTCGCGTGACTTAGAAAACTTGCGCGAATTTGTAGTTTTCACCAAAGTCCGTTCTTTTGATGGAAACACACATGATTCGAATTTCTTTTAATGCGCATTGCCCAGTAATGCGAATCACTTTGGATGGAAACATGGCTAGTGTCTCTGTGGACTACTTCATTAATTTGAATGACTCCAGACTGAGACACATTTAACTGCGTCCTACTCAGAGTGGCTGGTAACTGAGAGCCATCCATGATGGGCTGTGGGGTGGTTTTCCATGACTTGGAATACCAAAGGCCTTTCTTTTGCATAGAGACACGTGGTCCTCACAGCAGCGCCGTAAGCCAGAGAACACACACAGTAGAAGAGTGTGTGTGTGTGTGTGTGTGTGTGTGTGTGTGTGTGTGTGTGTGTGTGTGTGTGTGTGTGTGTGTGTGTGTGTGTGTGTGTGTGTGTGTGTGTGTGTGTGTGTGTCAGTTTAGCAGGGCTTGCGTGGGTGGGGGTAGGGTGTATGGCCCCATCAGCAGGCCAGATACAGCCCCCTTTATTCAACATGTACTCTGCATCTCTATTCTTGGAGCCTCCTACATAATGCATCAGCACATCCTCACAGTGGGCTCCTCAGCCAGCAGCAACTCGGTCACTGCTAGGCCTTTCACACGCAGCAGTAGCATTGTGTAGCCCCTGCTTCTACGACCTCGGATGGAGTCTTGCATCAAAGACGCCAAATGACACTCTTCCTAATCCCCGCATTCACAAAGATGTCTTTAGTCTTTATGTCTTTAATTTTTACCACTTTAGTTACTCTGGCTGTTTATTGGCTCCTAAATTTTAGAGCCAAGACTTGTTAGAATTGTTTCTCTGTCTTCTGGCAAATGTACTTATTCTAAGTCGCTTTGGATAAAAGCATCTGCTAAATGCTGTATATGTAAAATGTAAATGTTAAGACACCTTTTCGCGATATACGGCTCCCATCGTATCAGTGGGCTGAGAACACAAATCTCAGTTGAGACACGGTTCACAGGCATCCTTTACCAGTTTGAAACTTTGAACCTGATACCTGATGTGAAATGTGTGGACTTTGTGCCTTTTGCTGATTTTGCAATATCAGCATCTTCTCAATGTAAACTTGCATGGCAGATTGTGACTGAGCACTGTGTCCTCATAGAAGTACAAATGAAGGCCTGATTTGTGCTA
>OLKM01001394.1:106595-121595 GCA_900291075.1 Melanogrammus aeglefinus | reverse complement strand
AAAGTGTACTTCTATGTGTGGTGTTTGTATTATTTTGGGACAGGCTTCATGCATAATTCACGCACACAGAAGCACACTCCCTGCAACAGGGTCATTTACATAATGTCTAATTAGGCAGTTTCCGGAGTGAGGGACAGGGGAGGGAGGGAGGTGGGGGTGAGAGGATGGAAATAGACGTGGAGAGAACGTCATGAATCTGAAAAGTTAGTTTGGGGCGTGTGTGTGTGTGTGAGTGCTCTGTGTATGTGTCAGTGCTCCATTTCAGCGCATGCGTGCCTGTGTGTGCGTGCGTGAGTTCCTGCGTGTCTGTGTGTGAGAGCCTGTGTGTGTGTGTGTGTGGTGTGACAACAGGGAGGGCTCTGTACCTTGCTGCGTGGGGGGGGGGGATCGGGGCCCCAGCTGCCCGGGGCCAACGTCTGTTTGGCCCCGGCTGAGGCTGGCGTCTCTAAGGGACGGGCCGACCGTCAGACTCTGAGCCACTGAAGGCTCCTCGCTCTCAGCTCTCTCTCCTCCCTAACTTCCTGTCTTCCTCTTCCTCCTCCACAGACTCAATCCTGTCTTTGTCACAGCTAGTCCTGGAGACGGGCTCGGTAACTGTGCCTCTGTGTGTGTGTGTGTGTGTGTGTGTGTGTGTGTGTGTGTGTGTGTGTGTGTGTGTGTGTGTGTGTGTGTGTGTGTGTGTGTGTGTGTGTGTGTGTGTGTGTGTGTGTGTGCGTGCGTGAGATGCAATTTATTTGGATTTGTCATTTTAATGTTATTTCGTCTTGCATTTTGTCCATTCAATCCATGATTGCATGTTACGTGTGTATGTGTGTATTTGCATCTTCTTTTGTTTGTGTGTCTCAACTCATCTTCGAACACACAGTCACACACACACATGTACACACACAAACACTTTCCAAAAGAGCCCTTGTCACCTACAGATAGCATGTAGCGTAGCATGTAGCACAACAACCCCCAGCGCATACATCCACCATCTCCCACTGACCTATATATCTCAAAATGGCCGCTGCCGCACAGCTGGCCTCCTACGCAGGAATATATATAGAGAGGAAGCAGAGGGGGGGGGGACGACGACGTGTGTTTTGTTTGCGTTGATGTGTGTGGGTGGGGGAGAGGTAGAGAGAAAAACTAAGCAGGACTAAAGACGACAGCATCCTCAGGGTGCAATCTGTAACTCTCTCTCTCTCTCTCTCTCTCTCTCTCTCTCTCTCTCTCTCTCTCTCTCTCTCTCTCTCTCTCTCTCTCTCTCTCTCTCTCTCTCTCTCTCTCTCTCTCCTCTCTCTCTCTCTCTCTCCTCTCTCTCTCTCTCTTCTCTCTCTCTTCCCCCCCCCTCCCTCCCCATCATCCCTACATATGTTTTCTCCTCTCCTTGCATCTCATTCGTTTCCACTGTCGAATCTGACATGAGAAGCTTTAGCTGCGGCAATCCACATATAGCTACACACATAAACATATATGTATATATATATATATACAAACACATAGCCACTCATTCCCTGTCTGTCAGTGCATGTTTGTGTGTGTTTGTTCCAGGCTGATGTTTATATGACTGTACCTCAAAAAGCAAGCATCCATGTTTCTTTGCATCCTGTACAACACATGCCTTGGCTACGTGTTGTTTGTGTGTTGTCAGATGTCAAGGATTAAGGACTGACTGTTTATTTCCAGGATGGCATGCAAAACCAGTTTTGGCTAAAACTGGATGTGCTTGCCTCAACTGGGCCCCTGTTGCATGCTAGTCATTATGTGTGTTACCTCATGGCATGACACATGTTTGCATGAAAATGGCATGATGTCAATCTAACCTCCAACCTCTTCTCTCCTTTGTTGTTTTTCTCCATCTCTGCCAGCCAATCACAGGCGAGCTGGACACGCAGTGACCAATCTACTGGCCAAAGAGCTGATGCAGGAGGACCCACAACCAGCCGGACTAGGAGTTAAGAAGATAAAGAGGGAGGAGCCTATGCTGGAGGGGGCGGGATCTTTAGAAGACCTGTTGGACGAAAATCTTTCTCGGGCCAATTAGAGCTCTGTACAACTCCACAGGGTTAACCCCCACACAGACAGGGTCCCGGGACGACCGTAGCCAGACACAACGGCAACTTTGAAGCTTTGCTTATCCCTAAAGACAGACTGATTCGGCTCTGCTCCTCCCAGGCCGGTGGACCTCCCTCTCACCTCGTCATGGCTCCCTGAACGCCCCTCACTCTTGGCCACTTGTTACCGCCATAGGCACCTAGCTGCTCTCTTCTGCATCTGCCCCCACCGTCTTCGGCTCTCTTTGACCTTTGCTCTTTTTGTCTTTTTTATTTTCTTTCGTTCCCGGCCGCATCGAATCCATGCATAGTTCTGTCTCTCCCCGTAAGTCACTCCTCAGGAGAATCCAAAGACTTAACTCAGGAGCAAGCCACAATTTACAAGATCCGCCGGTAGCTTGGCTTCAATCACGCTTTGATTTGTTTATATATTTCAGGTGTTTAATGACAAATTGCGTACTTTGTGTATGTCAATGGTTTTATAAACATGCAGACGCTCTTTTCTCCCAGAACCCGTGCGCTTCTGTACTGCTAGATGAATGTGCGTCAGTTTATACTTTACCTGAATGTGTATCATTATTACTGTTTAAAGAACCACTATGTGCCAATCAATACAATCTTTCTGTCCAATCACACTTGGTGTTGGACAGGTGTGTGGACCAATCAAACCTTTTCTCACAAGTTGTTGAAATCCCACTGGTATGTTGACGTGGTGGTGAAGGGATTCACTAGTTTTTTGGAGACGTTAAATGCACGGGTGTTAATCTTTATTCGTAAATGTAAGCATACATTAAAAGCACTGTATCCACACATGTTGAAAATGGTACACTTAGGTCTTAATGCAGATATGTAAACCCAAACTTACAGAGAGATCCTTTAACCCCATATCAAAAAATGCGCCCAAGCAGGAGTAATAGACACAAGTCCTTACCCGTGAGCCAATCACAGCACAGGCGATTGTTACCGATCTCAACGAATGTATGTTGATGACAGTGGGTTGGTTTGCATGTAGTCGGGTGGGTCTATTTAGTGCTGCGAGTTAGCACTGTAATCTACACGTGTGCGTTTGTGCGCACATTGTCTATTCTCAACCATGCATTTGTGTATGTATCTGTCCTTTCGGCCACCTGCAATAACTGAACATTGTAGACTATTGTCATTAATTATAGTTTTCATAAACAGCACAACACTTGAAAACAGCCCAAAATACTGCGTGCGTGCGTGTGCCTGTGTGTGTGTGTGCGTGTGTGTGTGTGTGTGTGCGTGCGTGTGTCTGCATGAGTGCGCGCGTGTGTGTGCGCGTGTGTGTCATTTGTTTGCCGAGCGTCTGGTGTCAATGTTTGCTATTCGTGAACCATTAGAATAAATGTTGCCGTCATGTCTCAGTGTAGATGTTAAGCCTTAGAACAGGAATTTTGAGAGATACTCTGGACCACGGTTCATTTGATGCGCAGCAATATTTATTCCTATGCAAACCGACTGTACACGACCACAGCATCAGGATGAAGGGGCAGGGAAGAGCAAATCAGTAGAAGATGTGTTTCACACAGCAGCACAAAATGGCAGCCAATATTTGTTATAGTTAAGACGATGTGTGTGGAGATTTCACTCTTATTGAAGAAACTAAGTCGGGGAATAGCATTATATGCACAGGGAACAATTCGCACTTAGCAGACTAATATAGCATTCCATGGAGCAGCATGATGGCAACAAGGGGAATCGAAAATCAATAAAAGGCAACACTTGTTGCGTTAAAATTAAAAGCAAATGGTTATTGTTTATGTGACTGCAATCACCAAAGCTATGCTAACAAGTCACCAACAGGTGATGGATTATCTCCCAACAGCTCTCATGTCAATATGCAAACGCTCAGCCTGTCTTTTAATTTGTTCCACATGCTTCATCTCCAGGTGGAAACTTCCACGGGAGCATTTCTGATGTGGAGCGGTGGATTCAAATATCTAAGATATCGTTCCTTTTGTCGATTTATATTGATTATTTGTTTTGATTTTTTTAAAGAGATTTTTATGTAATTTTTTTTTACAGTTAATTTTAATGTATGTGATTTTTTGGACCAAATAATGTACAAGGGTGGTTTGCTTTGTTTCAGAGCAATTCCATTTAGCTTGCTTCTGAAACGCCACAAAGTCTTGTAGTTAGTGGATGGCTCTTGCATAATGTACACATCTGTTACAGAATGTGTTTGACTTTTTGTTGTAATAAAATGTCACTCGTAACAAATGTGTGTGATGTCAAACTTTTCTTGGTCCCGAAAGGAATTCCTTTTAAAAGTGAGTTTCTCTGCATAGATACGTTAAAAGAGCAGTCGGAATACTTTTCTCCTCAGTACCTCTCTCCCATCTCATAAACACACTCGGCTGTAAAGATATTCCATGAAAACTGAATTGGCAGAGTAGGACAGGAATGTATAAACAGTGGTTATGCAAACGTAAAACCAGACAAACTGTCGAAGTTCTCAGATGAGGGCCGGTGTTCCCTCACTACAGCGAGCTAACAGTGTGTAGCTAACTGAAGAAGAGGGAAAAGCAGCCCGACATTCCTCATCTTACAGTGTTGTCTAAGCTATTATGCTATTGCCAAAACTCAGCTACGATATATGGCCTAGCTTCTAATACACACATAGAAGCTAGTTGCCACACAGAGGTTTGTATACAGTTGACCTATTTAACACACCGTGCTGAGTTTACCAGGATAATTTCGGGGGCATCCCTATGTTCCCCAGGTCCTATGTTCCCCGAGTGCAAAGGGTTAGGGTCAGGTTTAGGGTTAGGGTGAGGGTTAACCCTAAACTTAACCCTAACCATAACCATAACCAATCGGAAGAGAGCCATTCTAACCACCACAGGCGAATCAGAGGTGAAAAAGGAGGTACTTGCCCCTACCATCCTACAAAAAAAAAAAGACCTCACAGGGATTTTGTAAATGTTTTGAATCTAACAGACAGCCAATAAACTTTGCTGGTGCCAAATTAGACACACACACGCACACACATGTGATCCATGGGGCCGGTAATAATTCTGAATCTGCAGTAGAGCTCTAGACGTGTGTGTGAGTGGTTTTGTGTTTGCAGGAAAGTCTTCCTTTGCTTTGAAGACTGAAATAACTAAGCAGCCATTCAGAGGTCTGTCTTCCACTAATTGCCCTTGTGGAAGACTGAAATAACTAAGCAGCCATTCAGAGGCATCTGATCCTCATCAAACTACACCTTGAAGCCCACTGTGACATCCTGCCTCTTACTGGCACATGTATGGCCCTCCATTTAAATTATACAATCATTTCTAGAGTAATTGTGTGTGTGTGTGTGTGTGTGTGTGTGTGTGTGTGTGTGTGTGTGTGTGTGTGTGGTGTGTTGGTGTGTGTGTGTGTGTGGTGTGTGTGTGTGTGTGTGTGTGTGTGCGTGGGTGGCGTGCGTGCGTGCGCGCGTGCGTGCGTGTGTGTCTACGTGGCCTGCACTTGTGTATTGCCCGTGGCCCAGGTGTGTTTGCTATTTCTGAGGTAGGATTCAGTATGTGGGTGAGAAGCTGGAATGTAAATCCCTTATTGTTGCGGACTACAAGAACTTCTATCTCAGCAGAACACACTGAAACGGAGGGTGGCTGTGGCCACAGCTGTTTAGTCTAACCCAGATGAATGGGGTCAATCATTCCTGGGGTTATAAAAGGATTCAAATAAATCGATTGGTATTAAACATTATCCACATAAAAAATAAATATGAATTAATCATTTTTTAATAAAGATAATATCGATAATAAACTGTAAAATTGTATCGCATGATAGAGCTTGGAAACGTGATTCGTGGACGGTATCACAAGGCTTATATTTATTAATGTTTCATAAATGTTTATTTTTAATCCATGGTTGAATCGAGAAATCAGCGACGGGAACCATATAGTCTCTTCTGAGTCAACCAATCAGACGGGTCGAATCACGCTCGGTGTCGTCATGGGAGCATCAACCCTGCGCTCCAATACCCATACTACCATGCTATTTAGTATGCCAGAAAAATATTTAGTATGTCTCAATAATAAAAATGCCAAAAGGAAAAACAACAAGATGGGGTACTTCACGCATTTCGCAGTAAGCAAGCCAGCATGCTTTTTGGCTTTTCTGCCTCACATCCTCTGCGCAACAAAAGATGCGTCTGAGCCCGCGATGTTGATGTGGGGTACCGCAGCTGTGTTAATCAGTGAAATCTCACTACCTATCGTCTGTCCAAATTACTATGCTATGTGCAAAAATACATACTTTCTAGAGGTAGCTGAAGTACGTAGGCCTACAAGTAAATAAAAAAATAATATGAGATTTGGGACGCAGCAAGTCTATCTATCCCTACAGTAGGCTACATTCACTAGTAAAACATTCTAACCTATAAATACGTATACGAAGTCAATGATAGATACTAAAGGCCTCATAGTGTGAAATTCGTCTACTGATCTAGAATGTGGAGTAGGCCTAATTGAAAAAATTAGTGAAATGACGAGCCATCCACAATACCCAAGTCACGTTTCAACGGTGCCAGTTTCAAGCTACTGTCACCTGATTCCCTCGGTGAGTCAGTCTTGTCAGTATATGAACATCATAATCTATGTATATTTAATATGCTGTCGTTGATGAATGGACAGTAGTTACTACACTGTGAGAACCAGTCCTCCGTCAGAAATGTCGTTCCACCACTTGCATGGCTGTAGTCGTCACTGTTCATTGTAGACATTTCCTAAGTAGTCGTTATAGACACATGCTTCACTAATGCTAATGTAAAGATAAATTAACTAGTTTCAGCATATATTATTTCAGGTTTAAGCTAAAGCATTTGTATCAAATCCATTATCAGTTATGGAATTCCCCTATTCAGAGAAGAGTTTACAAACGATGCAATTCAAGGAGGGTACAATGAATATGATAGGCCTACATACTTGCATAAGGGGCCCACATTGTTTATGTTCATCCACAATGTATTGGTGCTATATCATGACTGTTGATGAGCAATACAAATGTGTTTCAATGTATTGAAATATCTATGTCTTTCTCAACATATCACACTTACTTTTATATATCTCTGAAACGGCCTATGCTTGATCTTATCTCTTAAGTTATGCTGTGCTTGAGTGACCATATTTAAGTAAATTTGTGTTTTGAGTTGTTCATAATTATGTTAATAATTAAGATATTCATCAAATAAATACTAAAGATAAAGGGGACATTTAAAGGAATACATCTATCAAGTCTGAACTAAAGTTCTGCACTAAAGAGTGCATCTAATTTAAATTACTATTTGCGGAGGATATTTGACATAAAAATCAACCACTGTTTCTCTCCTAAATGACTAGTTGACTGTCGCCCCCTGTTCTCAGCATGGTGTGCCCCGTTATAGGCCCACTTGTATGACCCTGTGCATATGCATGCCCACAAAACTCCTATTAACTACTTACTTCTCAGTGCAGTCATTTGCATTTTTAACGACCCTCTTTGCATACCAAGTTACGCCTCTCAAGTTTGTGTGTTTACATGTTTCTTTGGTTCTTGTGAATGGCGGTCACCGCATGTTGAGTCTGTCAGTCGCCTTTCAGCAGCCCTAGAAATGGGAAAGATGGAACTCATTGACCTAAACACCCAAGGGGAAATGACTAAGAGGGGTTTTTACAGCATTCTGGAGAAGGAGAAAGTACAAAGAACCTCAAGACAAAGTTCCACAGAGATCGACGAAGAAGGAGGGGTGGATTGAAACCCATAGGTGAAGTGAAGGATTCATGAAAAAATAGTCTATGGGAGTGTGGGAGTGAGAGTTGAGAGACTGTGCCTGGGTTGGCTGTGATGAAGTGATTAGCTCACAGACAAAGGAGTGGGGTGGATTAGAAGGCTGGGTTTTTGTCCACCCTGGGAGTGCTGTGGGACCCCCCCCCCCCATTCTGTATGTGTGCGTATTTATAATTGGCTAGTGTAATTTCTTGGTGTGTGTATTTGTAATTGGCTACTGTGTAAATGTTTGCCAAGGCCCCAATTGTTCTGAAGTATCCCTTGCCTTTATGTCAATATATATGGTTGCTCAGCTATTTACAAAAACATTTATTCTCAACTGTTTGAAGGCCTTCTTTTTTTTTTTTTTTTTTTTTTTTTTTTCCAGTAGCCTATGTCAAGGCGTGTAAACATGCAAATACAATTTAAATTGCAGGAACCGGCGTACATATTTGTTGAATTATCTCAACGTCTCATATTAGATAAACATTTAAAAAAATATGGTAATGAAACTCACTACGTGGTAGTAGTCTCATGTTAGTTTTCCAGAAACAATTGAGGTCTCCATATTGTGTTTTGTCTATTATCCTGAAGCTGCAAAACAGACGCGTTGTTTAAAACATCAGGCTGGTGTTTGTGTGTTATTATGACCTTTCCTTCGTCACTTAGTGAGTGAGTCTATTTATGTTCAGACTAGATCGGCTTTAGCCTACCGTGCGGGCACTATGCGATTCATTGAACTGTAGTGAAACTGATCAAGCGTTGCCGTCTGCTGCTTAAATTAGCTATTTAATCGCTCCGATTCACCCCTCCCTTGCTCGGTGGGAAATGGCTAGATGTGTGTGCGTGCGCGACACTAGGGTGCAAGTCCGACTGCCGACGGAAAGCAACAGAGAGATCGAGGGTATAATAATTGGCCACGGTGCTGCCAGACGACACAATGACACGGCCATCGATGCGTTAGCAAGCGACACGGAGCAGGCGACCAATGGCTTTGTAGAAGGCTGTTTGTCGGAGCAGCCGATTGGCTGGCAAGGGGAGGCTGTCGGTCTCCAGGTAGCAAACTCTTGAAGGAGAGAAACGGGAGGAGAGGGGTGGGGGAGAGATGGGACCTCATCCGTGGAGGAAATGAACAAAGCAATATACATTTAATAAAAATACGTTTATATCTTCTGGTAGAAATTTGATTGATATTTTCCCCTCCAGCATATGAAGCTATGCACCTCTCTTATCCTCTCATCCATTTACATTTCAGCGTTTTCCTCAACCATCCAACATGTTTTTTATCCTATTGTTCATTCCTAAAGGAAGCATGTGCATGTTAGATTAATTCAGGTCCTCCTTTCAATAGTGTATGTTTTGGACAAATGTGACACGGAGCTTTTGACAAGCGTGTCTGCTGAATCAATTAGTGAATAACCCATTCCGCTTTAGGGTTTTGTTTACATGTGTCAAGCTTATATCCGCTGTGATGCCCGCTAAACAAAAGAAAACGGATTAGTGGCAGACAGCTGGGAGAGCAACTCGGATGACCTGCTTTAATATTTCATGTGTATCTTAGACATTCGTGAAGGTGTATGTACTTATTTGGATTTGTATCATTATTTTTTCTGTGTGTGTATTCCTGTCTGTTCTGAGTGTTTTTCCTGTGTGTGTGTGTGTGTGTGTGTGTGTGTGTGTGTGTGTGTGTGTGTGTGTGTGTGTGTGTGTGTGTGTGTGTGTGTGTGTGTGTGTGTGTGTGTGTGTGTGTGTGTGTGTGTGTACATCTTAACCTTGCCTTTCCACTTCCATGTTATGATTGACTCGTCCTATCTCAATGTTAGGTCCCCTTTATGCGATTACTCGGTTGCTTGTAAAACACCCTTCAATTAGCATCCAATTAGCAAGGGCAGTCTGGTGGCAACCGATTGGCCGTGCTTTCACATCTCTGAGTGACATCTCCATCATCGCCGTCATGTCCACATGCTCACCCCAAAGCACAGAGCAGTGTGTGTGCAATGTAAAAAAAAAAAAAACGGTGAAATTCACAGCAACTAACTGGCAGCAATGGCAAGTAACTTACTGTAAAAAACATTTGTGCCATCGATCTGTAAATATAACGTCTTGCTATTCACAAGGACTTCAAATGCATACATTCTAAATACTATTCAGAGAATAATGCAGACAAAATCATGATGTATCTAGAGGCTGCAAAGCAAATAAACAGAGAATGGCTATAGTAGTTTAATGCTACTGTGGATCTCTACAGTAGTATACTGTTACTGTGAATAACTACAGTATTATAACGTTTTCTGTGCATTTATCCAGTTAAGTTATTATTGCGACTGTATGCTGTAGTGTGTTTATTACTGTGATTTAGTATTCAGTATGCAGTTGATTACTGTTACATAGTACTATACTGCAAAACTGATTCACAGTAATTAACTGTGGAGAAACACAGTAAATTACTGTGGATTCCACAGCCATTTCTAGTGTGTGTGTGTGTGTGTGTGTGTGTGTGTGTGTGTGTGTGTGTGTGTGTGTGTGTGTGTGTGTGTGTGTGTGTGTGTGTGTGTGTGTGTGTGTGTGTGTGTTTGTAGTGATAGCAACATAGCCATTTAGCTGAAGCAGCTGTAACTGGGAGTTAAGAAGTGGTGGTGGGGGCTGGCTGGCGCTAGGGGGGTGGCTATTGCTTGGAGTGTGTGTGTATGTGTGTGGGGGGTAGTTGGTGCTAGGGGTGGGGTTTGGAGCTGGTAGGGACCAGAGAAGAGGTTGGTTGGCTGCAGGCTGAATGGAGGGTCGATGCCCACAGAATATCAATAAGGACCAGGGGTCACAAAACCCAGGGCTATAACTCTCTGTCTATTTCTCTCGCTGCTTGGCCTGTCGCTGTCTCTCTCTCTCTCTCTCTCTCTCTCTGTGTAGTAGATCTCTCGTGCATGCTAAACCCTGAGCTGAAACTAGGGGCACTAGGTATTGGAGTAGTTTATTCCTACATAGCTCTTGGGTGGAAACCCAGGTTGTGGTATTCCCCCTCTGTCTGCTGATGGTCCTGCTTCGTCTCTTACTTAAATACTGAGAAAACATGCTTTGTTTTTCTTCCTCCTGAGTGTATGCAACTATAAGGGAGGGATAATGTGGGAGACCTAGATCCAATAAAAATAATGAAACACTTGTAGCAAGAAGTGTGGTCTTTCCACTGTGTACCTCTCCATATATTACATTGAATCATATCTGCTGATCGATCCATTACACTAGTATTGGGTTATAGTGAGGTACTTTACATGTACTCTACATAGATCACTAGTACTCACTAGTACTCACTAGTACAATGATGACCCAGCGGGCTTGATTGTGAAATTTACTATCTGGTTAAATCCTGGGACATTTTTGGTACATTCATGTCAACTATAATTGTAATGAAAAGTGTCTGTTGAGCTGTGTGCCTCCCCTTGGAGGGGCTGGCGGTCTCGGGGTTTATGATTAATGTTGTCCATGCCTTATGGTTTGGAGGGGAGTTTACAGGAATTTAATTTACACTTATGAGACCCCTGAGGCCATCATGTCTGTCTGGACTATCCCGCAGTCACAAGGTCTGAGCCACGTGTGTGTGTGTGTGTGTGTGTGTGTGTGTGTGTGTGTGTGTGTGTGTGTGTGTGTGTGTGTGTGTGTGTGTGTGTGTGTGTGTGTGTGTGTGTGTGTGTGTGTGTGTGTGACCCATACATGTCTATAGGGTTCAGTTGCATGTGTGCCAGAGAGATTGTGCCCCGCCCTCCTGCCCCCCATCTGTCCATACACATTAATGTAGGTGTGCCTTCGGTCGATTGACCTCCATCATCTGCGACTGCACCCTTGACATGCATGGATGCATGTCATGGACGCGTATGTACGTGTGTGTGGAACCCATAGATTTCAGTGCAGTGCAGTCAGAAATCCATATGTGACCTATATACTGTGTCTGTGTGGGGGGGTGTGTACGGTGAATTAGACGGCGCGAGTTTTCAACGTGATTGCATGCGAAGTGACGTATGGAGGTTAACCTAGATGTTGATCGTAAGATTCGCAGAACATTCATAGCATCCAAAAAGTTACAGGTATTAACAATGATAACCAGGAGTGGCGTGGATTAGTTCTGGGGATCGGATCGAGGAGCTGGTCAAGGGAACCAGGCTGGGAACAAAGACAAAGCACTTGTTTCCTTGCACTTGTTCATCAGCATATTTAAGGGATCTCACACACACACACACACACACACACACACACACACACACACACACACACACACACACACACACACACACACACACACACACACACACACACACACACACACACACACACACACACACACACACACCCCTTTCTTCCGTTTAAAGAGACATGGGTATTCAAGGGACATAATATTGAGGTGGGAGCTGTCTCCTCAGGGCTCAGACTTCAAGTAGGGAGTTCAGCGAAAACTGGAGGAGATGTGAGGCTCTGTAGAAGCACGAGGAGACACACGTACTGTAAACTACACACACACACACACACACACACACACACACACACACACACACACACACACACACACACACACACACACACACACACACACACACACACACACACACACACACACACACAAGCCAAGTTTAAAACACCCTCACTAAGCCCCACATCTCTTGAAGGGGATGACATCAGTCCTCTGGCCCGGTAACCATGGTTACGCATGCCTCCCGCTGCTCAAAAGTCAGCACCCAGCCTCCCCCTTTTTCTCACTGTTTTTGTCATCACGTCTCTCTCTTTCTCACCCCTGTCTCTTTGTTCTCCACATCTGCACCACTTCCCTCTCTCTTGTCTTTTTATTATCTCTCTTTTATCTCTTTTATCTCTGTTATCTCTTCGCCGTCTGCTCCCATTCTGCCATTTTCTTCCTGACCTCCATTTCCTGTGTCTAACACACTGAAGCAGGAGATGGCGTCGGGGTGGCTGTTCCACCGCTCTAGTTGACAGAGAGAGGGAGAGAGAGACCAAGGGAGGGCGAGAGACTAAGACGCAGACTACGGCCCGCAGTGGTGACCACAGAATGTGTAAAGAGTGCATCCTCTGAGGGCCAGAGGGCCAGAGAGGCCAGCTGCTAACTACTGACCTTTAGGAGGCTGAAGCAGCCCTAGAGAGGAGGGGAGAGGAGAGGAGAGGGGCATAAGGGGGGGAGAGGAGTGGAGATGAAGGAAATTAAAGGGGTAGGCGGGGGTAGAGGCAAGGGGAGGGGATAATAGGAGAACTAATTCGACAAGGGGAGATGAGGAGAGACAAACAAAAGAACAATGGGACGGGCGGAAGACCAAAACAAGAGGAAAGGGAGCATGTGACACCAGACCTGAGACAAAGCCCCCTCTCCAAGGAGCCGTAACGTGATGGACTACATGGTGACTGCGGAGGAAATGAGATGGGGGAGGTCAGGATCGGCCCCGGGGCCAGACCCTTGGCACCATGACGTGGTGTGATGGCTGTACATTAACATTAGGAGATGAAACAAAGGCTGCGCTAAAATAAGAGCCGAAAGTGAGAGAGGGGTTGAGTGCGGTGTTTAAAGCCCCTCCCTGGGGTGATTTGCATCTAAAAACACCAATGGAATATAAATGAAAGCCGTATCATTTGTTCAAAGCCTCTTCCTTCTTGACGTGCATGTTTACCAGCGACCGTGGTCCACAGGGGAATGCACACACATGGGAAGCTGTGTGTTGGAGAGGGGGAGAATGTATATTGGAAGCTATTGTCAAGCCTGCATTAAAGTAAGAAGCTTACAGTCTCTGCAGTTCAGCAGCTTTTTTCTGTATGTGTGTGTGTGTGTGTGTGTGGGTTGACCGGGGGGCTGTGGATGAGACTTGACCCTGGGCCCTGTCTGTCTCAGCAGTACGAACTGCTGTGATGTTTCTGTGCGAGTACATTCATCTCGTTCTCCCGGACCTCCGTCTTGGCTGGATCTGTGGGGTCCCCGTGTTCAGCAGCCTCTCCCTCTGTGATCTCGCTGCCTTCCTTTGTCTGCTTCTTCAGGCTCATTCACATGGATAATCTGTTGTCTCCCTCTCTCTCTCTCTCTCTCTCTCTCTCTCTCTCTCTCTCTCTCTCTCTCTCTCTCTCTCTCTCTCTCTCTCTCTCTCTCTCTCCGCTCTCTCTCTCTCTCTCTCTCTCTCTCTCTCTCTCTCTCTCTCTCTCTCTCTCTCTCTCTCTCTCTCTCTCTCTCTCTCTCTCTCTCTTCTCCCTCCCTCCCCTCCTTTTCATTTTCTCCTCTCCCGTCTATCCCGCCCTCTCTCCGAGTGATCTACTGTGGATGACGTCGCTCCCCTCTCTTGCACGCTGTCCTCATGTCTGTCTGTCATGTCTATCCAGCTGCTGACACACACACACACACACACGCACGCACGCACGCACGCACGCACGCACGCACGCACGCACGCACGCACGCACGCACGCACGCACGCACGCACGCGCGCGCGCAAGCGCACACTACCCCATCTCGCTCCCTGCCGACCAGCCAAGGAGAAAATGGATGGTGGGGGTTGCCATGGAAACTGTGAGCCTATTTGTGCTCTGGGCTGTGTGGCGGAAAAAACGCACAACATCATGTGCTGTTCTGTGTGGTGCAGAATCAGCGGCATGAATATTTCAGATTTATGGACAGGGATGAGACCAGTGAGCGATCACACACTCGCATACTCACGCATAAAATCACCTCCACACACACCCTCGCACATTCATTGGGTTTTCTTTCTCAGTCTGTGCGACCGCTCTTCTCGGGGCGAACAAGAGAAGCGAGGGGAGATGCAGGAAGGGCGGCCAACCTCCATTTTAACTGGCACAAAGAGAGGGAGACCACGTGTTTTAATCTGGGTTAGTGAGACGTGGTTAAGAGGACAAGGAGAGAGAGACCAGAATAGCGCCTTTAAAAAATACATAGGATGGAAATATAACATATAAAAGGATTTTGAGGCAGTAAATGGCATGAAACAACCACAGAGTTTACAGAGAGCAAGAGACCATGAGATGCTGTTCTTAGAACAGTAAATGAGGGCAGATCAAATTTGCCTTTATCCCATTTAATTACACACACACACACACAAAGATTTAGTTGCACACAATCTGAATTGTGGACTAGACCTCTGCACTGCCCCATCCAGCATAACCTTAACTCTGTTGGCTGAGTCAGAACATGTTCCACTGCCTCTGACTGGCGGCTTTTCAC
>OLKM01001394.1:61595-101595 GCA_900291075.1 Melanogrammus aeglefinus | reverse complement strand
CATCCATACATGGTACCTGCATGGCATCTCACCCACCAGTGTGACCTACAAGTCCCCCCCATCCTCTGCTGCACCAGCGAGCCAAGGCAGGTACCCTTTGTCTTGCTTAGTGACGTTCCCTTGGCTATTAATAGAGTTGTTGTGCAAGCCAAAGGAATCCGGACACGTAGCCTGTCTCCCACGCATCCACGAGTATCCCTTCCCACTGATCTCCCGGCCCACAAGAGGAGCCTGTATCAATAACATGGAAGGTAAACAGTAGGAGAGCCAGAAGGACTATAACTAGACCGCAGCCGAGACGTCTTTAGGAGCATGCTCTGTGGGAAATCAATGGGGACTTCTAATGTTGTTTGTTTGCTCTGTGAGTTGCACTGAACCCAACCACAGACACAAAAGAATGAAGGGCCTGCATGAGCGTAATCTAATTTACGTAAATCGACTTAGCCTTTAAAGATCTGCCAATCTGGTCGAGTTGCCAGGCAGATTCCTGCCCCCGACATAAACTCCCCTGACTGCCTGATGGCTAGGGACAGGTTGGCTTGGTTAAGGTCAACCTCATCAATCTGGAGAGATCTGGATTTGATTATATTTAGCCAAGGCGATTATTTTTGTCATAATCATGGTTACATTTGAAAAATATACAATGATTTAAAGTGCATGGGCTTAATTTCTGAGCTAATATTATGTTACGGCTGTGAGGTAACATAATCCAGGAGTCTTTCTAGCGGGCACTTGTTCAATCCCGAAGTAATGGGCAGCAATGATCAACAGCCTCCTATAATGTGTCATAATATGGCGTATATGATATATTTGAACACAACCAATGATCCCTAAAGGTTGGTTATGTGAGACTCAGGAGTATCCAGCATCTGTCCTCTCCTCTTGTCAAACGGTCCCTTAGGACACATCAAACAGAACTAGGATGGAGCAAAGCATTCTGGGATAGAATGCCTCAAGGCTGCTATATGTAGGTCACACATGCTAAAAAACCTCTCGTCAGGCTTAGGTTTGATAGAAAGCAATGATTTCAACCTCTGCGAGCCTTGACTCTACCTAGTACCTAATGAGATATCTCTGAGCTCGTGCTCATGTTGCTGTGGACAATAATGCATCTTATGAATGAATTGTAAGTCACAAATTCATAGTTATGTACATATGTTTTGTATTGTAATAAAAATAGCATTATACAAATCAACACCCAAGCACAGTTCAACATACAATGAAGAATAACGATAAAATGAGTTCCAGAGGCGTAACATAGCTTTTAAAATGAATCTTTTATTTGAAATGTCAGTGTTCAAGAGAAAATAAAACAGCAATATAAATATTAGCATCAAAATAAGAGAATAACACAGGGGTATAGCGTGGGGGCTAAGCATTTATAAGAAAGATAATACAGCAGGATAGAGTAGGATTAATTCCGCAGCGGACAGACGTACACATATAATATTTATAGTTTGTTCATATGGACAGAAAGAGGCATTCTTTCACAAATGCACAAGATAAAATCACAGCAAAAGAACATAAAGAGGTTACAGAAGGATAGAAACATTTCCAATATATTTTTTTGTGGTTTCTTTTCTTTACAGGGTGATAAAATAGATAATAGAGAGAAAATGAACACAAAAATATGCGCAACACATATCAAGAGTTAACTAGTCTACGCGTGTCACTTTGTATACTTATCATCTAAAGTTATCGTCACTTTAATTCATTTATTTACACTGAAGAGTTAGTTGGCGTCCATGGTGCTTAGTTACTACATTGCAACACAAACTGTTTAAGAACATCTCAGATTTTTATTCTTTTTATCTTTTTTTTTTTATACTGTGGTTTTCAACTTTTTTTTTTTTACTGTGAAAAAAAAATGCAACACATTCCAGTAGTAAGCCACGTCTTGTGGATGGGGGGACTCTTATTTTGAAAACGCTGGACGAGGTCCCTATTATACAACTGGCTCATACCATCGACAGGACGTGTGTTTATTTACAGAGGGGAAGAGCCTCCACAGAACCAGAGGGTTGGACTAAGTGGTAGAGCGCCTGAGCTTGGCATTACAATGTGGATGCAAGGGTGGATTTCCAAGGAGGACTGAACCACCACCCCCCCCGCTGCTTGATCCTCAAGTGGTTTACCCTCCTCTCCAACATGGGCCGATGTGCTTAGCTCCATGTGGCTCAGCGCATTAAAGGTAGCCAAGCGGAAGGTCAGCGGCTGAACTGGGGTACTACTTTCAGCACACGAGAACCAGGTTTGAGTCTCACTCCTTAGTCTCACCCTAATCCTGCTACCCCAAAGCGTTCCCCCCTGACAGCTCAACCCTCTCCACGACACCTTCCTCTAGCCATGCAGTGGCGGCCAGCTGTGGTTTCTTGGCGGACAGACAACATGGCGAGAAAGAACCACTTCATGTCATGTATAAACGACAACCTCTACGCTATCAAGCTTATCTTTTTAAAAAGAAAAACGAAGGAGAGTTGTCTCGTGTCAGGAGATACTACCAGCACTTTAGGGTCGAGGGGAAGTCGTGGGGGAGGCATGTGGATGTTGGGGGGGGGGGGGGAGAGAGGGGTACCCAGTAGAGGCCCTAGCAGCCTGCAAGAGTTCTAGAAACTCCTAAGCACAAACATCGTTTTTTTTTTTCTTCATCTGAACACGTCTACATGTTGTTTATCCCCTAAAGACTGAAGTGATTACTACCCCTATGTCATCTCATGGTTTATCATACTAACAGTGCGTTTCTTATCGTTTGGCTCTAAGACTGTGGCCGCCACAAGAGGCGGGGGAGGGGGGGGGCCTACAAGCGGGTCTGGAAGGTTGAGGGACGGAGGGTTTGTTTGTTAGCGTAGGCTAATGCTAGTGTACCTCCGGTAGCTCTGAGGAACGACCCAACGTCCTGCCCACAGAGCCCTCTGACAGAACCTTCCTCAGGGAACATGCTCGGATAGTCATAGAAATCGCCTGAGATCAAAGCCTCATTTTATTTTTTCACTATGCTTACAAAAGAGTGTCCCCGCCCCCCCCTGTATTTAATGTCAAGTAAATGCTACGTGTGCATCGTGTTGACCTGCGTTTTTGGACGGAGGGACATAAGACTAAAGACGTCCTCCTTGCTTTTGCGATGCATAGTTTTGCAACCATTTAAAATACACGTGGTTTGAACCTAAAAATAGCATGCAGCAGAGCGATTAATACCTGTTTAAACAATAGCAAGTATAGGAGTTGCGTGTTTGTGATTTTTGTCCCCCCTAAATCCTCCATAGTTGAGCCTACGTAGGAGTAATCAAGTGGCAATATAGCGTACTTTACAATAGATGGCTGTTTTCCATCTAGGGAAAGAGTGGAACAAATCCTACTTGAAAACACGCCACAAATCTTCCTCTCTGAATACACCACTGGGTACAGCCTGGACGGCCCTGTGAGGCTCCTCACAGCCGGCCTGTTCGTAGGAAGAGATCACCAAGCTCTTTTGAATTGGACATCAAATACAGCAACCTGTCACACCCACAACCCCCTTCCCCCCCACAAAAGAATAGACTTGTTTACCATCAATGAGTACACGAGCAATACAAGGAGAAAGCGCTGCCAAAGGGACACCGTTCTCCGACAAGTAAATATATACGACAGCCTTTAAGCACATTCAACTTCCTCAAGGCTCTTCCAGAGACACTTTACAAAGAACCCACCCAACGGTGTCCGCGTGATTTGTAAATCGGTCGGTGGGTGAGATGGGGCGGGTTTGGGTGAGGTTGGGGGCAGCAGAGCAATCACCTGCCCTGGCTGGGAGGGGAGTAGGGGTGGGTTGCGGGGGTGGTGAGGGAAGTTTTTTTTTTTTTTCCTTTTTCTTTATTTTTTTCATGATCCATCATCAGTGGTCGAGGAGGCTGGGGACTCCATCTCCGCCTCCAGCCGCCTTCCCTCGTCCTCCATCCATCTTCCTACTTCTTCTCCTTCTTGGTGGACTTCTTCTTGGAGGCGGGGGTCTGGGCCGCCTTGGGGGGCTCCACCTGGGCAGAGGCCTGGGGTGGGGGCAGGGCCTGCTGCGGGGCTTGCTGGGCAGCCGCCTGCTGCTGCTGCTGCTGCTGCTGCTGCTGCTGCTGCTGCTGCTGCTGCTGCTGCTGCTGTTGCTGCTGCTGCTGCTGCTGCTGCTGCTGCATCAGCTGCTGCTGGGGGTTGGAGGTCAGGGTGGCGGTGCTGCCCGGGATGTAGACGTTCTGCCGGTAGTCGGGGACGTGCTGCAGGGTGAACTGGGGGCTGTAGCGCGTGCTCAGTCCCATGGTGCCGGGTCCCAGGGTGCCAGTGGCCTCACTCACTTCTGGGGAGAACAGGGGCAGAGCGGGGGTTGGGGGAGGGGAGGGAGGGTTGGTAAAGGGTAGGGAGGGGGTAATAGAGTGGGGGGAGACACAGAGAGAGACAGGGAGGTGGGGGTGGGGGTGGGGGGTACTTGTTAAGCGACATGGCGTTGGAACGTGTTACACAGTATTTGAAGAGTTGAAGAGAGGAAACATGAAGGGTATAGGAGGGAATGCGTCCCAGATACTAATGCTGAACACAAGGACAGAGGGCTGGGGAGGAAGTGGATCTGGGGCAGTCGCTCACTGGAGAACAAGGCTTCTGCACGCTGAATGGATGGTTATGTAACCCTCATTTCACTCCGCTGAGTCAAAGTCAGAGACCCTTCTTAAGGAAGGACTTTGTGTGTGTGATGCGTGTGTGTGTGTGTGTGTGTGTGGTGTGTGTGTGTGGTGTGTGTGTGTGTGTGTGTGTGTGTGTGTGTTGTGATGTGTGTGTGTGTGTGTGTGTGTGTGTGTGTGTGCGCGTGTGTGCACACATGCGTGTTTATCTCTAAGAATTGCCCTGACTGAGTGGATGACGCAATACCCACCCCCGCACTCTCTTTCCACTGCCCCTGCATTGCAGAAGACACATGTACCCTCCCCCCCCGCTCTCAAAGGACACACACACGCGCACAGACGCACACACACACTCACACACGATCGATAGCCATCAAGGTGTGATTCAGTACTGCACTAAACTGGCGAGGTTGTACGCTGCTGTTCAGTTACAGCTCCTCCAGAATGTGAAGGCCGATCCAGCATATATCTTTAGTGGAGGAATGACCTTCGTCTCTGTTCCCTGGCGGTACTACGTGTCCCTGTTATTCAGCTGTACTCTGAGATACAGGTTATCTCCCAGCCAAAATGGGCCATCTCCCTCTCCTTCTCTCTCTCTCTCGCTCTGTCTCTCCTATCTCTCTGCGTTAACTCGGGTGGAAAAATTCAACATCCCTTCTGCCGCAGTATCCAAGAGGGGGGATGGTGTGTGTGTGTGTGTGTGTGTGTGTGTGCGCGCGAGCACGTTCACTCCAGTAGGGAGGAGACTAGTGGTGTGTCAATGGTTAGGACAACAATAGAAACAATGAATTGAGCTGGTGTGGCGAAAAATCATATTGATTCTGTCACACTAACCATGTTGTTTATTAGCAAGAGCTACGTTCTCAAGGCTGCAACCTTCCATTCTTGTTTATTCTTTGTTAAAATGACCATACGGCCTCAATAGCAACAGTCGGGGAATGAGTCACTGTGTGTGTGTGTGTGTGTGTGTGCAGAATCTGCACCAAAAAGGAGCCATAAGTTGAAGAGCTATAAAAAGCTCTTCACTCGAATGACAAAATCGTGTCTCACTTAATGTCCTGTGCTGTGTGATGTGTGTGGTGTGTGTGTGTGTGTGTGTGTGCGCGTGTGTGTGTGTGTGTGTGTGCAGAATCTGCACCAAAAAGGAGCCATAAGTTGAAGAGCTATAAAAAGCTCTTCACTCGAATGACAAAATCGTGTCTCACTTAATGTCCTGTAGCTCATCATCAAACATTGGAGCTGTTGACAGTGGAAACACGCATGCTGTTATTGAGCTAAACAGCAGACGGTAAAATCTACGTACATGAGGGGCCTAGTGACCGTAGCGATGCCGGTCTGAATATTGTCTGCAGCTTCCTCGCAACTTATTGCAATCCTGAATAGCCATGATCCCATTCTAAACTCTATCTGTGTGTGTGTGTGTGTGTGTGTGTGTGTGGTGTGTGTGTTGTGTGTGTGTGTGTGTGTGTGTGTGTGTGTGTGTGTGTGTGTGTGTGTGTGTGTGTGGTGGGGGTGGGTCAATGGGTCTGTAGCTGACAGCACAATGAGCCATGGAAACATCAATGTGGACAGAGGGGACCTTCATCCATCCCATGAGTCTGGCATGATGCCCTCCAGCTACAGAGGAAACCTAGCCTGAGCCCCGACCTGTCCCCTTCTCCTCTGCCGTCCACGTCTGTTGTGTTCGGCTGACTTCCTCACTACAAGGCTTTGGTTCTACTGCGGAGAGCCGTGGATTATACAGACCTAAAGGAGATGTCTGTCTGGACTGGGTGATGGGGCCTCATTCATAACCAAGGACACAGAGAGAGGAGGGAGAGGACAGAGGGGGGGGATGGTGACATGGGATGAGAGGGGGGGGAGAGGGGGGGTTGCGAGGAGGTGGTGGACTCACCGTTGGCGGCCGCCATCAGGGCCTGGAGCTGTTCGGCCTCGGTAGGAGGCTGGGGCCAGGGGCCGGTTCCCATAGCAACCTCGGGTCCTCCAGCAGCCCTGCAGCCAAAGGGAGGAAACGTCAACAACCAGCAGCCATTTTACATGTGCTCCGGAGAGCCCCGTCTGTGTGTTGAGGGTGTTTGGATGACAGTTGGTGTGGAACGATGTAAAGCGGTGAATGATGAAGGCACACAGCCCCCCGGGGAAATGTAACATGGCCAACAACGATAATGTACATATACAAAACAAAGCCACCTGGACTTGTATGTAAATTTGTGTGCACATACAGACGATCTATACGCACGCACGCGCGGACACACATCAACACACTAATATTGACTATTGTAGCATTACTACAGAGAATACAATATTAATAGAACATGTTTAGTAGTGATGCATCAAAATAAATGTTTAATGAATGGTACAGCTTTTAAAAGAAACAGCTGCGCCTAGACACGTGCGCGCAACACACACACACACACACACACACACACACACACACACACACACACACACACACACACACACACACACACACACACACACACACACACACACACATATGCGCCACACGCTACACTTAACGTATGACTGAATGAAGAAAACATTTCCATCTGGGGGAAAAAACCTTCAAAGCCTGGTTCATGTAAACGCTGGGAATTTGCATGTGAATGGAACAAAGGAAAGTCAGACTATATTGCCATCACCTAGTTATAATCAGGCCCGTACCTTTTGGACTAACACCCACTCACACAATTACGTCTGGTGGTGTCCATGGCAAAAACCAATAAAACCAACTTCCTTTCAAATGTAGGGTAATTTTGATAACCGGATATTATATCCCCATGCCATTGCTAGAAAATTGGCAGAAAAGTATTGTATTAACCAGGCAACTGTAATTTACGGTTTCAAGGTCTTCTAATTAAAATCAAGAAAGTCTGAACCACTCAACTATTGCTCCTAAACGTTCTTTCTTTGTGTGTGCCTAGACTCATGTATTCATGTGGATTAGTTTAAAAGGTACTGCAGCAGCCCCAGGGCCTTGTGGGTAAAGGAGTTCTGGTCCAGTGCATAGGTTCAGAGAGGGGAAACTAAGGGGTTAATGGAGGGGTTAAATGGCACTGAGGTCTCCCATCCTGCTTCCTGACTTATACAACCTGCTGCTGAAACAACACAGAGGGAATTCCATGCGCATGTGAAGAACCAATCCTTTGGCATATTTTAACAGTAAATGTCCCTCACCAGAGAAACCCCTAGGGAGATTATTTCTGCGCCAATGCTGGTTTCCAAGACTCAGTGCCAGCATGTCTGAAGTGTTTTTCTTCTTTCCATTAAAGCGAAAGGGCAAGATGCTTGCCGAGCAGCCAATAAGGGACAGACAGAGCAGGAGCACGGCCAATGTAGCAAGGGAAGCCATTTTGTGTTTATTTCACAGCCTCAGAGATAACAGTAAATGCTTGGTTTATTCCTAATTGCCGTCCCTGTGCGTTTATCATATCCTGTGGTCTCGTTAGACGCTTCCTCTGGTCAGGATTATCACTTCCTGTGTGTAAACATGTGAGCTGTGGTCAGATTGGACGAGCAGTCAGCCATATCCTGTTTCATCTGGAAAAATGCAAACACTAGCTCACTGATCTGTGAGGGACTGCTCTGTAACCTGACACCATCAATACCTCTCAACACCTGATATGCTCACATGCTGTGTGTGTATTCTTTCTGTCAATGAAGGAGAATGCAATCCATTTTTGAATAGCTTCCATTGATTTGTTTACAGTTGAATGAATCGTACATCAAACTGGCCATATACACTGTCGTCCGCCTGAAAGAATATCTTTCGGCCGATAAATCACACAGAACAAAAAGTCACATGTGGTGCAGCTCGGTCAACAGCAGCATCACTTGAGGCACAGATGCGGTACAAAGGCGACACCATATGGAAAGGCATTCCTCGAGAAACACGGTCAAGACCAGATAGACAAAAGCTCAGACTAAAGACTGAATGTAGGGGTGCACAGATAAAACGACAACAGACCAGGACACAGAAACAGAAAACCAAATAAATGATCAGTTACAGTCCACCCCCACGCCACAGCGAGCATTGTGGCCTGTAAGCGACATTGAGGAACAAGGACCCGGTCAAAGGGGGGTCTATAAACTACAGCTATAACATGTCCAATCACAACACAGCACTGCACTGCAGTTCTACCCCCAAACACCATCGTGGCCACCCTCTGCCCATACCAACTTAAACCCCTAGACCGATGCGATTCTTATTCATTATTTTCTGCCATGAAGAAAGCCACGGCTCCACAGAGACTCGCATCTGAATATCGATCAATTGATATGGGCAGAGAGGGACCACAGTAAGCAATTGCTATGTTTCGTATACCTTGTGCCATCCTTCGTTGTCCATCGTATGTGTGTGGCGTATGGCATTTGAGGACTAAGGAGAAACACAACAGGTTATGAAGACTCACAATCAAATCCTCGGGCCCCTGCTTGAAGCCAGACTCTAGCCAGTAGGAAAATGCATTTGTTTTAAACTAGGGGGGAAAATATGTTGAGTCTGTCACATCCATCTAAACATTCCAGAGACGGGAAGCTAGCGCTCTCTTCCCATTTGGATCAGGAACGATGTGTATATTTCAGTCCCATGTAGTAGTCCAAAATGGCAGCTGCTCATGTTTTTGTTCCACAGCTATTATTTAATGGTGTGTCATTGAAAGTGTGTGTGTGTGTGTGTGTGTGTGTGTGTGTGTGTGTGTGTGTGTGTGTGTGTGTGTGTGTGTGTGTGTGTGTGTGTGTGTGTGTGTGTGTGTGTGTGTGTGTGGGTGCATCCCCCCCCCCCTTCTCATGCTCCCGGTAAGGGCGTTCTGGAGAGAAGACTTGACTCATGGAATGTGTTGTGCAATGTCTGTTGTGGTAACTGTTTATGCCGTGCACAGCCCTGGCACACACGCGTTAAAGAGGCCAGTGGGCCGGCGCCGGCAGAACCCAACGCCACACGCATTCAAGCCCACACACTCACACACAGTCTGAAGTAAGCCTGTGTGGTTAGCCATCTGTCGGCATGCACTGTCACGTTAAAATATACATTTTTCAAGCGATTAATCAGTATTGAAATCAATCAGTGTGTCTGTGTGCCCGGATGGAGGAAAACGAAGGGGGAGAAAAAGAAGAGAGCAAGAGAGCGTCGCCCATCCCCCACTTGCTCTGTTCGCTTCCCTCATCAGCAGTCCTGAGTGATGGCCCACAGGCTCAGAGCACAGGCTGGGAGAGAGAAGGAAGCAGGGAAAGAGGAGGAGGAGGAGGAGGGGGGGAGGGGCAGGGTAGTGTGCTGGTGGCAAGCACTGCGGCAGCCATTTTGTAAAATAGCATCCTGCAGAACAGGATGGAATGGAATCACTGCTCTGATGTTTTATTATCTTAGCATGGTCCAATGGAATTTATATTAAGTTTAAATAAATAGCTTTTAGATTAAATGTATGTATATCTATATCCACAGACCATATATTTCCAGATTCTGATTATTGTGCTGTTGGTAGGTGGGTTTAATTGTGGGGGAAGGGATGATGTAATCTGGTCTGTATTCACTGCTGGCTCCTCAGGCTGGGAGAGTAGTGTGCTTTTTTAGAGTGTAGCTCTCCACCACTACCCCCACCACCACCACCACCACCACCACCCCCTCCCCAGCTTTCAGCATGTTCCCATCTCTTTTCTCTTCCTCCCTCATTCTCCATCTCCATCAAGGCTGCTTCCTTCAGGGTTAGGGTTAGTATTGTGTGAGTCTCATGTGGGAGTGTACGTGCGTGCGTGTCTGTCTGTGTGTGTGTGTGTGTGTGTGTGAGAGTACTCACCCACTAGGTCCAGGTCTCGGACCCTGGGTGAAGCGCCAAGTCGTTGTTGGGAGGCTTTTGCTGTGAAGAGAACAGAACAATTTATGAATGGATTTATACAAACAAGAGCAGGACGGCCCGGCAGAAAAGGTGCCATTCGTCTGAGATTTAACCATGTCGTACCCGTGTATGTGTGCTTGTGTGTGTGTCTTAGTGTGTGTGTCTAGGTGGATAACAGTGAGGCTGAACAAACAGGGAACGACCCGAATGCGGTGAACTACAAAGCGTTGGTGCACACGTCCATTTTGTGTTGGGGCCGTGGAGTGTGACAATGCCGCAGAGCTGCAGGTGCTCAGCGATCCAGTACCCCTTACAGTCAGGAACAGGCCCAGGAAGGGCGTCACAGCAACAAGAACACTGCACAAAGTAAACCAAGAGGTCTCATTCAAACACGGGGGGATTCCTTCATCACAGAAGCTCCTTGCACCTAGCAATCTAAATGCTTTGGGTTAATATTTTTCAGTGGATAGGTCGTGCTATTCACACACACTGTTGTTGCATAACCAAAGGCGCAAGAGTGACGTCAATCACATATTTTACTGCTGACTGAGCAGTGAAATGATGGTCAGGCTGAACGCTACCAACCCACAAACTGATAAGCTCCACAACTCCAGGACTTGGCATCCTGTCAGTCGTGGGTGGGGGTTGGAGGGGGGGGCTTTCCGGGTTCTGCTAATTGAGCGACTGTGTCATACCCGGCCCCTCACAGAGACCCTCTTGTTGGAGTCGGCGGAGAGCGAGTGGCGTTGCTGTTAGAGATCACTTTTAACAAGAGGAACTCCCCTGATTTGCAAAAGTCTGCCATTATTTATTTCTGACTTTCTCTCTGTTGAATCTCCGATCCAAACGGTCTGGGTCGATGTATTCCTCCCTCATCCCCTGCCCTGCCTTGCTCTCTGTAGCCACTGCCCCCCCCCCCTCCCCACTCCCTCCCCCCTCCCACCTCTCCCCGCTGTGCAGCGATGCAGGGAATAGACCCCTGGCCCAGTGCCAGACTCTCCGGTCGGCTAATCGACACAACAAGAACACCCTGGGGAGTAGGCAGTGGGGCGAGGTGCTGCATTATTAAAAGATCTGCTCTGCCCCAAGACCGAGAGACAGGGAGAGAAGTGGGAGATGGAGAGAGGGAGAGAGGGAGAGAGAGGAAGTAGGAGATGGAGAGAGAGAGAGAGGGAGAGAGAGGAAGTGGGAGATGGAGAGAGAGAGAGAGGGGAGAGGAGAGGGAAGTGGGAGATGGAGAGAGAGAGAGAGGGAGAGAGAGGAAGTGGGAGATGGAGAGAGAGAGAGTGGGAGATGGAGAGGGAGAGGTAGTGGGAGATGGAGAGAGGAGAGAGAGAGAGAGAGAGAGAGGTAGTGGGAGATGGAGAGAGAGTGGGAGATGGAGAGGGAGAGGTAGTGGGAGATGGAGAGAGAGAGAGAGAGAGAGAGAGAGAGAGAGGTAGTGGGAGATGGAGAGAGAATGGGAGATGGAGAGAGGAGAGAGAGAGAGGGAACATCCTGCTTGCCTTCTGAGCCGTACCAGAGATACATGCATATCAAGTCATATCACAGCCAATAAAATGGATGCCTGTAGAATGAGGGGTGTTTCAAAGGTCCTTCCAGAAACCATGAACCTTGACCCAAATCTAGACTCTCAATACGGAGATATATAAAACAGTAATACATTATAGCCAAGCTATCTTAATGCGAGTAATGAGAGAGAAGGTTGAGGTATTTAGCATCTTCTTCCATTTCTGAGGAGACTTCATGTCTAAAAATGGACAGGAATGCTGTTCTATGTACGTGGGAGTGTCTAGAGAAGACAAGACAGTAGAGCTGTGAGGGGAACACGCATCTACAGAGAATCCCCCCCACCCACACACACACATACACATACATATGTATATGCGTGTGTGTGTGAGTATGAGTCTGCTTTGGGTTCCAGGTTAACCACCCCTTCCTACTCTGCAGTGCAGATACAGTATGCATGGCTGGACAATGCTCACATGCCTGCAAGGGTGAGGGACATTTATAGGACCGCTAGCTCACTGTTGGATCGTTCACAGCCAAGTTAAACAGACCCACAGAGATGCACCTATCCTGTCAGCAGTGTTTGCCTCAGAGCCCGCTGGGCTCATTAAACACGTGTTCCATGTTGTCAGTCCATCGCCGACTGCAGATGGGGGTTCTCAACATATGAGCTGCTATGAGGGTGTAGAGCTGCACTCTATACACATGTAACGCGCCTGTCTTCAGGTAGTCAGACAATTCTATAGGACTTGAAAGCACGCCCTGAGGACCTTTTTAAGCGTATTAAGAGTATGCTTAAACGACAGAGTATGACTGAGGCTGACGGACGGGCCATATCGATCATGTTGCACTCGAGAGTGGTGTGTGGGTCTGTGTGTGTGTGTGTGTGTGTGTGTGTGTGTGTGTGTGTGTGTGTGTGTGTGTGTGTGTGTGTGTGTGTGTGTGTGTGTGTGTGTGTGTGTGTGTGTGTGTGTGTGTGTGTGTGTGTGATTGCCAGCGTTCAAACACAACTGTTCCTATGGTAACACTCCGTAAGGCTAGACTCAAACATCCCTCTATGTTTCTTAAGCTAGAAGCAATTAAACCGCCGGCTGGAACTAGCCACAGCTCCTGAGATGTGGTTGCCGTGGTTACGTTTAGCCGTGGTACTCTGTGCATGTGCGGAGGAGGAAGACTCGGTGCTTGATGTCCAAGAGATGTGTATTTGTTTCAACATCTAGTCTATTTGTCAACACTATGGGGGCTGACGATATATAATACCTCTCTTTCACAACACTTCTCGTACACACCCACCAAAATGAGAATTCTCCCGTTCACTTCAGAGACATCCCTCAAATTAAATGAAACTCCAACTGGTACACACAACACACACACACACACACACACACACACACACACACACACACACACACAACACACACACACACACACACACACACACACACACACACACACACACACACACACACACACACACACACACACACAGTTGTCTAGACTGCACCTGGCCCTCAGTCTGAAGTGAAGGAAGTCTATTCTATTCTCGAGCTGCATTGAGATTTGGTGGAAACTAACACAGACACAAGCAAATGTATGCCAACCATTACCATACCACCCCCTCACACCTTTCTCCCCATCTGTGGAAGTCATTGTTTTCGGACTAAGCATCGTTCTCCCCAGGATCCGTCCCTCACTGAAGATCACCCTCACGGAAGCCCAAACTCTCTGGCCCATAGTTTTCCTCCAATCAAAAGCCAACACCGAGGTGATGGAAAAGCACAGGGCTCTACTCTTCATCATGTTACTTTTCTAGATTGCACAATGTCAACAGCGGAAACAGTTCACACAGGAAGTGGCCCCTATTTCTAGCATGTGGGTCCCTGTCATGTGTTGCTCTATCATGCCTGTGAGAAATTCCAAATAAATATCATTTACAAACCCCTCAATGTCTGTGCCAATTCCGCCTTACTCGCTCTGACATGATCTTAATCTCATAATACACCACATTCATTCACTCGGGTTGATAAGCTTAACCTTTGACCCTATCGTTTCATAGGACAGCTTTAAGCAGGGAAGATGAGTGTAAAGAGTACTATCCATCCGATGACCAGCGCCATGACATACTTATGAATCTGGAATTAATGAAGCCAAGCCCAGGGTTCACTCCCCCATTATGAGCAGGTCAGTGTAACCAACAACATAACTAGACATTTATCTTTTTTTTTTATGTATGCATATATGTTTATATTATATATTATATTATATTTTATTCTTAATATTTGTGTATGTATATCTGGGGTTCGTGACAAAAATAATTTCCTCCTGGGATAATTAAAGTATTAATCAATCAATCAATCAACATGGAGCCTAGAGGGCCTGCTGAAGAACCTTATTCCTGGAGGGGTCAGTAACTGATGCTCAGTGTGTGGGTTTATGCACATGTTGGCATACAAACGCATACAAGAAGTGCCTCTCTACAGGCCTTTATCTTTCTCTCCATCCCCCACTCATTCTCTCCTTTATCTCATCTTTCTCCCTCCTTTATCTCTCTCTACCCTTTCTTTATCTCTCCCCTTCCCTTATTCTCTCTCTCTCCCCCCCCCTGGTTGCACACGTGTCACTAGAGCAGGGGACAGATGGTACCCTCATGAGCCAAGGCCAAACCAATGGCAAAGGCTCACCCTTAACATGATGAGCATGATTCTGAACAGTCACTACAGGCTTGTAATAATCAAATTGTAAAACTAGACACGCCTTCTGTTGAGATGCTACTATAACAAAGCTGATCTAAATATTATTTAATGGACCTTTAGTAGAGTATAAAATCAATATTTCCCTGGATGAGTTCACTGTGACCTCTTTTGACATTATTCAGCTATACTCAAGAACAATTACTCGTGACCTCTACACGTCCTTCAAACAAACAAGTGATGTGTTGATGTTTTCTTCAGCACAGTGCTCCTCCTATGGCATCACAAGTCTAAGAACAGAGGAGGTAATGGTTTTCTTTAAAAAGATGGCCCTGGTTAATAATAGGAGGAGCTATGCATAGCATTTGTAGACAAGGAGAGCATTGAGCCTCTGTTCAATCGTATGATGCACAGTCCTGGAACCAATCAGCACACGTTCAGAAGACAACAGGAAGCAGGGAGTCAGGGAAGTGACCCCTGAATTCCTGTTTGGGAGCTACCACCTCCTTGTACCACTTAACTCTTCCCCCACACCCCAGCAACAAAAGTTTGTCCTCTACTTCTTGTGCCCTTTTCTCTTTTCCTCATTCTCTCCCCCAATCGGGCTCCCTTCATCCTGTCCCCCCACCCTTCCCTCCTCAGAGACTATCAGCCTCTGAGGAGCCATTTTACTTTGCTGTAGTTTCCCCTTCTCTGGATCTGTCCAAATCACTTCCTCTATCTGTTCCCTCTGTTACAACAGACATCCACTCCTCTGTCTCTGTGTCTCTGCCCCTTTGTAGAAGGCGGTGCTGAGCTGCTGACTCCTGTGAGTCATAAGGAGTCAGAAATAGGAACCAGATTGTCCTCCTCTAAGTCACATTTAGTATTTCATGTCTTGGTTTGCCTCTAATACTGGCTGACCTTCGTTAATGCTCTTGTTCAAAACAGGAGACTTTCAGGAGAAGTGTTGTGAGCAGAGCTGTGTGATATTATGTTACAATGAAGTCAGTGCCTCCCTGTCGCGCGATAAAACCTCACAGAACATATTAACAACCTATAAGGTTAGTATAGATGCGTCGTTAAGGGCGAACAATCAGCGGTTGTGATATTCTGTAGCCTAATCCGAGCGGCGGATCCCCCCAGCCCCAGACCCTCACCTCGGCGGCTGAGTTCATAAGGTGCTTCCTGCTGAGCGTCATGTTCAGCGTGTTGTTGTGACTCATCACGGGGGTTTTGACGAACACAAAGTCACTGGGGCGGGACAGGGTGGGGGGGTAGCAGGGCCTGTAGGTGCGTGTGTTGGGGTCCTGGTTGGGACCGCCCACCACCTCCATGTAGCGTATGGGCCCGTCCGAGTTGAGCTGCAGGTGCAGGTCCTTGCCGGGCCTCTGGTGGTAGCGGCTGGGCCGGTGGCGCTCCAGGCAGCAGCAGCAGTCGGAATCGCCAAGCCCGGGGCGCCGGCGCCGCAGGCAGCGGATCATCAGCGCCACGAAGGTGATGCAGGCCACGCCCGAGACGCACGCCAGTGAGATGATGAGGTACAGGGTGATGTCCGACATCCCCGTGCGCCGGGAGAAGGGCGTGTGGCGCGGGCCGGGCGGCGCGGCGGCGGCGGCGTCCGTCTCCTCGACGGTCACCGACACGGCCACACTGGTGGACAGCGCGGGCTCGCCTTTGTCCTGGATGATCACCACGATGTCGTAGGACAGCCCCTTCTCCTCCTCGGCCAGCTTGCGGGCCGTGCGGAGCTCGCCCGTGTGAATGCCGAGGCGGAACAGGCCGGCGTTGGGCCCGGGGGCGATGGCGTAGGACAGCCAGGCGTTGTGCCCGCTGTCCTGGTCCACCGCCACCAGCTTGTTGATGAGGTGGCCCGGGCTGGCGGACTGGGGCACGGCCAGCTGCAGCCCCGTGTCCTTGGGGTGGGCCGGGTGGAGCAGCACCGGCGCGTGGTCGTTGACGTCCACCACAAACACGTGCACGGTGACGTTGGCCGCACGGGCCGGCGCCCCCATGTCCCGGGCCTGCACCTCCACCCGGAAGGCGTTGAGCAGCTCGTAGTCCAGCGAGCGCATGCTGAAGATCTGGCCCGTGTCGGGGTTGATGTAGACGTAGGAGGACGTGGGCAGGCCCTGGAACTCACTGGGTAGGATGGAGTAGGAGACCCGCGCGTTGTCCCCCAGGTCGGGGTCCGTGGCCGAGACCTCGGCGATGGGGGCGTTGAGGGCGTTGTTCTCCGGGATGTCCACCGAGTAGGACGGCTGGGAGAAGACGGGCGCGTTGTCGTTGACGTCGGAAGCTCCACCAGGAAGGTGGTCCTGGACGACAGAGGTGGGGAGCCCTGGTCTGTGGCGACGATGACCACGGTGTATTCCGAGACGCTCTCCCGGTCCAGGATCCCGTCGGTGATGAGGCTGTAGTGCCCGCCAAAGGCGGCGTTGAGCTTGAACGGAAGCCCGGGCTGAACGTTTAAAATGACTTCTCCATTCTTACCAGAGTCCGGGTCATGGGCACTGATAAGGGCTATCACAGTTTGAGGTTTAGAGTCCTCTCTAATAGGACTGGTCAGTGATGACAGTGTCACTTCCGGTGTATTGTCGTTCACGTCAATTATTTCCACTATGACGTTACATGACCCCTCCATGGCAGGTGAGCCAGCATCCCTCGCCTGCACTGTGATATGATACACGCTGGACACCTCGTAGTCGACATCGCCGTTAACACGAATTTCGCCGCTTTTTGAGTCCACGCTAAACAACTTGGCCGTGCGCTCTGGCGTATATTTACTAAACAAGAAAGATATTTCTCCGTTCTGGCCTGAATCTGCGTCCGTTGCGTTCAATTTGGTTACTAAAGTGCCCGGTGCTACATTCTCTAGCAGGCTGACCTTCTTTACGGCGTCCTCAAAGACGGGCGCATTGTCATTCACGTCTAGAATCTTAATGAGTAATAGTGTTGAGCCCGATCTCTCGGGCTGCCCCCCATCTACCGCTGTGAGCAACAGGCGAAAAGAGGCCTGCTTCTCTCTGTCGAGAGGTTTTTCTACGACCAGCTCAGGGAACTTACTGCCGTCGCTTTTTGTCTCAACATTCAAAATAAAGCAGTCATTTGGTGCGAGAATATAAGTGCGTAAAGAGTTGGTTCCCACGTCGGGGTCGTGTGCGCTCTCAAGGCGGAACCTCGTGAGAGGCGCAGCCGCTTCTGAGATCTCCAGAGAGATGTTCTTGGTGGAAAACTGCGGAGCATTGTCATTCACATCCAAAATCTCCACGTCAATGCGAAATATTTCCAACGGCTTCTTGAGAAGAAGTTGAAGTTGTAACGAACACGGTAAAATTAATTCACATATTTGTTCCCTATCGATTTTTTTGTTAATGACTATCTCGCCTGTCGCCTGGTTTATCCTGAAATACTCCGCCGTGGATCCCGAAATCGTTAATTCCCTCTGAGGTATTCCTTGGGCTGTGAGACCCAGTTCTTTCGCTATATTCCCGACCACGGAGCCCAGGCTTAGCTCTTCCGAAACGGTATAGCTGAGCTGAGCGGACGCACATGAGAGGCAGGCCACGGAAAACCAAAGTCCCAGCGCTGGCCATCCTCCGCAGCGCTTCCTCGGTCTGGATTCCATTGTGCTGCGGTCCCCGGACGGGGAACACGAGAGTTTCAAGTTCTTCTTTCACCGAAATACATCCATGATCGCGTTCACCGACTCAGTCGTGTGATAAGTGTACATCTCCGTTTTAAAAATAACGCGATTGGAAGTTTAGATGTAATCATGATGGCCTAAATAATTTAAGGAAAAGAAGAACGCAAAAACTTAAGAGGCGCTCTACTTTCCCTGCCTAGACTCTGCCCTGCCCGGTCTCCTCTCCGTCTGGCTCGCCTCGTGGGCGGGGCCAGGCAGGAGAGGGCCGCCTCCCATTGGAGGACGGGGCTGAACTGGCCCCGCCGACAGAGAGAGTGTGAACTTTTTTAGAAGTTATGACAATATCCTACTCATCATCGGAGACAACTCTGTCCTCACACGAATACCACCAATTAAAGTCACGCACAAAACAAACGTCACGATCCCGTGAAAACATGTGGACACATGAAGTCCCACGTAGTAGAAGAAAATAAATGAGCAATCATTGATATGTAAAGTACCCCCCACCCCCCTCTCTCTCCCCCAGCGTTGCGTTTTGTATCCGCAAGGAGGCATGGTTACCAAATAGATTATCCCTTTTCTCTTTCAGTGTTTTCTACATGATGGACTGGCTGATGTTTTGGATAATCTTTAGGTTTGCATTGATGAAACACAAATGAAGCTCGAAACCTCTCACACTGGGCACGCAATTCACACATGTGAATCAAAAAGAGGTACAAGTCATAAATAGGGCAACGCAAAATAATTCTTTACTTTTAAGTTGACAAAATGATTTTGAACACTTTTGTAATGTTAGAATCCACTGCATTACTTTGATTAGTTTTTATCAACCAATTGTTGCCGTAACTTTTATATGTATATTTCACCAGAAAAATTTACTCAACTTTTGGTTTTAAAAACATTGTTATAGACAATTATTTGTACTAAGCTATGTCAAATAAATACTGTGGAGTTAATGCTTTAGAACATATGCAATTCATTTTCAGCAGGTGGTGTACTGCCCTGGTTTGATGCTTACCTGCTGGCTCTCAAAGGTCCAGGTGCTGTCAGGTAAAGATGCGTCTAAGACGTTGATCATGTCTTTAAAGTCTGTGGTGCTGCTGGGTTTAACGAAGGTGAAGTCACTGTACTCTGACGTGGGAGAGAGACAGGACCTGAAGGACTGACTCTGAGACATCATGTCTCCTCCCAGGACCTCCACGTACTTAATAGGCCCGTCAGTGTTGAGCTGGAGTTGGAGGTTTTCTGTTGGGGTTCTTGATAGTCCTCACTGTCGCTCGTCTCTCATGCAGCAGCTACCACTGGCGTCTGCTTCTGCTGCTCTTAAGACACCTAAACCAGCTAGAATAGAGGAAAGTCACCAGAGAGAGCACAGACACTGAGGCCAGGGAGAGGATCAGATACAGAGCCATTTCTCCCCGTTTTCTTGTGAGGAATCGTCCCGTTCTTGTGTCTGAGGTCCAAGAATGGGCTCGTGGAGACCGTCCTCTCAGGAACAGGACGGACACCGGTGACGGTGGTGGACTGAACCGGATCCCCGTCGTCCTTAATCTCTATGAGCAGTCTCTGAGAGGAGTCGTCCTGCTCAGACACAGCCCGTTTAGTCCCTCACCCTCCCCTTGTGTAAAAGGTTGACAGTGAGACAGAGGAGGCGTCTGTGGCCTCTGCGCAGTCTATAGGAGATCCAGGCGTTATGCCCGAGTCGGCATCTACAGCTGTTACCTTGGTAACCAAGTGGCCTGCTTTGGAGGAGCGGGATGTCCTCTGCTGAGAGAGGGAGCCGTGGACAGCGGGGAGGGGTAGATAACAGAGGGGGCGTTATCGTTCTGGTCCAGGATAAAAACATGAACAGTAGCGTTGCTGCTCAGAGACGGAGAACCGTGGTCCTTTGCCTGCACCTGAATCTGAAACACCTTCAGTTTCTCATAGTCAAAGGAGTGCATGCTGTAGATGCTGCCATTCTCCGAGTTGATGTAGACGTAGGAGGACACAGACACGTCCTGCACTTTAGAGTCCAGGATGGAGTAGGACAGCTTGGCGTTGTCTCCTAAATCCAAGTCAGAGGCTGATACCGAATACAGTATAGAGCCTGCAATGCCATTCTCTTTAATATACACTGTATAAGATGGCTGAGAGAATATAGGGGTGTTGTCATTCACATCAGTGATGCTTACTGGTATCGTCTTTGTACTCTTAAGAGGAGGGGAACCTTTATCAGTGGCCGTTATTTCTATGTTATAAACTGAGAAATTCTCTCTGTCTAAAGCACCACGAGTTACAAGTGCATAGTTGTTAGAAAATGACGGAGTGAGACTAAAAGGAGAGCTTTTAGGCGAGCTGTAAAGAGACTTTACCGTTATCCCCTGAATCGAGGTCCCGCGCACTGATTAGAGCCACTACGGTGCCGTTTGGAGCGTTCTCCCGCACGGGGCTCGGCGGAGAATTAAGAACAATTTCCGGAGCATTGTCGTTGACGTCAATCACGTCTACCTGCACGCGACAGTGACCCTCCATTTCAGGAGTTCCTTTGTCTTTTGCGGTAATGTCAATGCCATATAATGCATTTGTCTCATAGTCCAAATCACCTTTTAGAATAATTTCACCCGTCAAAGCATTAATGTCAAATATATTTAAAACTGTCTCTGGAGTCCGAGATTCAAAGGAGAACTCAATTTCTCCATTTAAACCTTCATCCACATCGGTGGCTTTGGGTTGAATGATAACGGTACCTTTTGCACTATTCTCAGGTAACGTTACTCTATAGACATTCTTTTCAAAAACAGGAATGTTATCATTAATGTCAAGAACGCTAATGGTTATTTCAGAGATTCCCGATCGGACAGGGTTTCCTCCATCTAACGCCGTTAATAATATATTATGGACGGCTTTTTGCTCTCGATCGAGAGGCTTCTCCAAAAACAGTTCTGGAACAGTCTTACCGTCCTCGATCTCTTTTGAGCTTGAGAGAGAAACACTCATTTTTGCCTAAAGTGTAGGATTTGAGTGAATTGCTTCCCACGTCAGGATCCCAAGCACTCTCCAACTGTAGACGCGTGCCAACTGCTGCTAATTCTGATATTTTCAAATACAAATGATTGGAAGGAAATATTGGTGCGTTGTCATTAATATCGCGAATCTCCACCTCAATGCGATGCAGCTGTAAAGGACTTTCCAAAACGGCCTGAAGAGGTAAAACACAGCTGGCCCGCTGTCCACATAAATCCTCTCTGTCTATCCTCTCGTTCACCACCAGCTCACCCTTGCCCGTGTCCACGCTGAAATACTGCTCACCAGCCTCCGAGGCGACGCGCAGTTTACGGTCGAAAATCTCTGATAATCCCAAACCCAGATCTTTGGCTAAATGTCCGACCACGGATCCCTGCTTTAGTTCCTCCGGGATGGTGTAGCGAGTCTGTCCGTCTATTGTATTCCACAAGAGGAGGAAATGATGCCACCAAAGAGCCTGCCATCTCCAGTCCCGGTACCTCGTTCTCTTTGCCATGTTGCGCTAAAATACGTGATATCCCATCAAGAGAAATGTAATCGCCAAATTCAACATTGTTTCCCGTGCCATTGTGACATATTGCACGACGCACACATCACACAAAACATTCGTTCTTGACAAAAAGCGATCACTCAAAACCAATATTTGTATACGTCCAAGTGTATCCGCGCATCGCTCTCTGCTCCAGCACCTAATTGTACCTCTAGCGTGCAGGGGCTGCGTGGAGACAGGGAGTAGATCTCTTTGTACAGTTATGCCTGCTATTGGTGCACAGCATCATCCTTTGCTGTCCAATAAGAGAGAGGCTTAGAAGCGCTCTTAAAGCCACATAGTCAACCACAATTGCTGAACAAGGGAGGGCTGTCAATAAGACTCCTGTGTGGCTCGTCCATTAATATTCGTGAACACACACGAACACACACACACACACACACACACACACACACACACACACACACACACACACACACACACACACACCACACACACACACAACACACACACACACACACACACGCACAACACACACACACACACACACACACACACACACACACACACACACACACACACACACACACACACACACACACACACACACACACACACACACACACGCAGACACACACGCAGACGATTGTGACGCTGTCCCTAGCCTGGGTGCTGAAATGTTGGGCTTTGTTACCACAGTGGCTAACCCCCTTGCAAACAGTGTAGGAAAAAACGACGAACCACTTTTGAGGAATTGCTTGTTCTGAAATATTATTAAGATGCAGCTTACATTTAATGTAATATGAGTACTTCATATCGAACATAAGAATAGAAACAATTTATTCAGTTAAATGTATCACATTTGAATGTGATATATTAGAGACCTAACAGTGAAACTCACAATTATTACAAAACTCTTCACAATATTATAGATTATATTTAGATTATGTTTCACATAGACTGAAATAGCCTCTTCTCACCTGCTGGCTCTCAAAGGTCCAGGTGCTGTCAGGTAAAGAGGCGTCTAAGACGTTGATCATGTCTTTAAAGTCTGTGGTGCTGCTGGGTTTAACGAAGGTGAAGTCACTGTACTCTGACGTGGGAGAGAGACAGGACCTGAAGGACTGACTCTGAGACATCATGTCTCCTCCCAGGACCTCCACGTACTTAATAGGCCCGTCAGTGTTGAGCTGGAGTTGGAGGTTTCTGTTGGGGTTCTTGTAGTCCTCACTGTCGCTCCGTCTCATGCAGCAGCTACCACTGCTTCTGCTGCTCTTAAGACACCTAACAGCTAGAATGAGGAAAGTCACCAGAGAGAGCACAGACACTGAGGCCAGGGAGAGGATCAGATACAGAGCCATTCTCCCCGTTTTCTTGTGAGAATCGTCCGTCTTGTGTCTGAGGTCCAGAATGGGCTCGTGGAGACCGTCCTCTAACAGGACGGACACGGTGACGGTGGTGGACTGAACCGGATCCCCGTCGTCCTTAATCTCTATGAGCAGTCTCTGAGAGGAGTCGTCCTGCTCAGACACAGCCCGTTTAGTCCTCACCTCCCCTGTGTAAAGGTTGACAGCGAACAGAGAGGCGTCTGTGGCCTCTGCCAGTCTATAGGAGATCCAGGCGTTATGCCCCGAGTCGGCATCTACAGCTGTTACCTTGGTAACCAAGTGGCCTGCTTTGGAGGAGCGGGACGTCCTCTGCTGAGAGAGGGAGCCGTGGACAGCGGGGGAGGGGTAGATAACAGAGGGGGCGTTATCGTTCTGGTCCAGGATAAAAACATGAACAGTAGCGTTGCTGCTCAGAGACGGAGAACCGTGGTCCTTTGCCTGCACCTGAATCTGAAACACCTTCAGTTTCTCATAGTCATAAGTCAAAGGAGTGCATGCTGTAGATGCTGCCGTTCTCCGAGTTGAATGTAGATGTAGGAGGACACAGACAACGTCCTGCACTTTAGAGTCCAGGATGGAGTAGGACAGCTTGGCGTTCTCTCCCACATCAGGATCAGTGGCTGAAACTGTGCCTAATACTTTACCGGGTGCACAATTCTCTTTTACATAAATTACATAAACTGGTTGTATGAATGCAGGAGCATTATCATTAACGTCTAAGATGTCAACTAAGACTTCTTTTTCAGCTGTTAGTGGTGGTGACCCTGTATCAGAGGCTAAAATTCTAATTTTATATTGTGGGTATTTTTCCCGATCAAGTTTAGTATCGGTAACTACTGCGTAATTGTCAAGGAATGATGGTTTCAATTTAAAGGGACATTCCTTGCCTAAGCTTAAATTCGTCTTACCATTTTTACCTGAATCAATATCTCTAGCGTTTATTAGAGCAATTACGGTACCTATTGGCGAGTCCTCCCTGACAGGAGTCGAGAGAGAAGTTATATGAATCTCAGGAGGGTTGTCGTTAACGTCCAAAACCTCCACCTGCACTGTGCAATGCCCATCCATCGCAGGCGTTCCCCTATCGGTCGCTCTAATGTCAAATTTATATTCTCTCGATTGTTCATAGTCAGGCCCATTATTTATCGATATCTCACCGGTCTCAGTGTTTATTGTGAACATCTCAACTATTTTTTCTAATGTGTCTTCAGCAAATGAATAGACAATTTCTCCGTTTTCGCCGTCATCAGGATCCACCGCTCTAACCTTCAAAATGATGCTTCCCTTTAAGGTGTCCTCGTTGAGTTGGATTTCATAAAGGGACTTCTCAAACTGAGGTGCATTATCATTTATGTCTAACACGTTAACAATGATATCGGATGTGCCCGTTTTCACGGGATTACCACCATCCAATGCAGTGAGAACGAGTCTATAAAGCGGTTGCTTTTCTCTGTCCAACCCCTTTTGTAAGACCAATTCTGGAACTTTGCTTCCATCTTTATTCGTTTTAATATTCAATGAAAACTGCTCGTTTTGACTAAGTTGATACGATTTTAAAGCATTTGCCCCTACATCCAGGTCTACAGCACTTTTGAGTGGAAAACGCGTGCCGGTAACTGTGTGCTCCGCAATATTCAAAATATGCTCCGTTTTGAAAAACACGGGTCCATTGTCATTTATATCCTGTACTTCGACCTGGACACTAAATAACTGCAATGGATTGTCAATAATCACTTGCTGTGGTAAAACACAGCTGGTTCGCTGTCCACACAACGCCTCTCTGTCTATCCTCTCGTTCACCACCAGCTCACCCTTGCCCGTGTCCACGCTGAAATACTGCTCACCAGCCTCCGAGGCGACGCGCAGTTTACGGTCGAAAATCTCTGATAATCCCAAACCCAGATCTTTGGCTAAATGTCCGACCACGGAGCCCTGCTTTAGTTCCTCCGGGATGGTGTAGCGAGTCTGTCCGTCTATTGTATTCCACAAGAGGAAGAAAAAATGCCACCACAGAGCCTGCCATCTCCAGTCTCGATATCCAATAGTCTTTGTCATCTTTGATGCTTTAGAATATCATACGTCCAACCGAAAAATGATTCCATATGAAAGGCTATGTGTGAATTCTCATTTTCATAACGAAAATGTCCACACGAATTAGGTCTACTGAGTGGCAACGATCTGCTAAATGTAAAGATAGGTAATGTTCCCTTTCCTAAGCGCATCGGTCTCTCCTCCAGCTCTGAGCCGTGTAACCGTCGCGGTGGTAAAACACCACGGGGAGGGTGAGTAGATCTCTTTGTACAGTTCTGCATGCTATTGGTGCACCAGGATATTTCTCACAGCCAATGGGAAGGCAGGGCTGTATCTCCTAAGCCACAGCTCTAACTGATAACTGCCAATGATATTTCAAGTGGATGAAACAAAGCAGGATGGAAAGGCTTATTTAGAAAAACCTGGTAGGCCTATCAAATAAGATATATTTTTTTAGGAAATTAAAACGGAAGAAAAAGATTCGAAGTAACCAAAATAAACGATGTAAAATTCTTGAAAGTAAACACATCAGGTTATAAACCGGTCTAAGTAACGCATGGGCCTAGACTCCTTAAAAAAAATTAGGTCAAATAGGTTTACCACGTTATTATTGCACTAAAAGTGGGACACCTTTTTCGCATTATTTATGACTATTAAAATGACGATGAACCAACGAACAAATAGGTTTAAATACATTATTTAACTCAATCTACCTTCGTTAAGGCCCACATGAAGTTCAGTCGGAAGCTATAGCCTTTCATGTTTCTCCCGTTTCAGTTCATCATCCAAAAAACAGTAAAATAACATCCTATTATTTAACCCGCCTTATTTAACAACGATTATGAATCGTCCTGTATTTTGACTTTTTCCCGTTTCAATTGGTCTCAGCTGCTTCCTGTTCGATTGAAGGCTTACACCAATATTGAGGCCTGTCATTCTAACCCAAATTGTAGCCTTTCCTCTCCACAAATTCTAGCTCCCACCGCAACTGATTACGCTTTTTTGATGTAAGCGTTCAGCTTTCTATGACAAACTCGTTAGAACAAACGGATCGTGACAACAATGGAATTTGGTCATGATGCCTCGTGGTGCTCTCTGTTAAAATGTGGCTGGTATAAATGAGAATGAACTGCTGTTGATTAAATTTATTGTAGGCCGTTGACGTCTCCAGTGAAAGTGTGTGTGTGTGTGTGGTGTGGTGTGTTGTGTGTGTGTGTGTGTGTGTGTGTGTGTGTGTGTGTGTGTGTGTGTGTGTGTGTGTGTGTGTGTGTGTGTGTGTGTGTGTGTGTGTGTGTGTGTGTGATGAACGAGTAGACCCTATTCATACAATTATTACAAAACTCTTCACAATAATATAGATTATATTTAGATTATGTTTCACATAGACTGAAATAGCCTCTTCTCACCTGCTGGCTCTCAAAGGTCCAGGTGCTGTCAGGTAAAGAGGCGTCTAAGACGTTGATCATGTCTTTAAAGTCTGTGGTGCTGCTGGGTTTAACGAAGGTGAAGTCACTGTACTCTGACGTGGGAGAGAGACAGGACCTGAAGGACTGACTCTGAGACATCATGTCTCCTCCCAGGACCTCCACGTACTTAATAGGCCCGTCAGTGTTGAGCTGGAGTTGGAGGTTTCTGTTGGGGGTTCCTTGTAGTCCTCACTGTCGCTCCGTCTCATGCAGCAGCTACCACTGCTTCTGCTGCTCTTAAGACACCTAACAGCTAGAATGAGGAAAGTCACCAGAGAGAGCACAGACACTGAGGCCAGGGAGAGGATCAGATACAGAGCCATTCTCCCCGTTTTCTTGTGAGAATCGTCCGTCTTGTGTCTGAGGTCCAGAATGGGCTCGTGGAGACCGTCCTCTAACAGGACGGACACGGTGACGGTGGTGGACTGAACCGGATCCCCGTCGTCCTTAATCTCTATGAGCAGTCTCTGAGAGGAGTCGTCCTGCTCAGACACAGCCCGTTTAGTCCTCACCTCCCCTGTGTAAAGGTTGACAGTGAACAGAGAGGCGTCTGTGGCCTCTGCCAGTCTATAGGAGATCCAGGCGTTATGCCCCGAGTCGGCATCTACAGCTGTTACCTTGGTAACCAAGTGGCCTGCTTTGGAGGAGCGGGACGTCCTCTGCTGAGAGAGGGAGCCGTGGACAGCGGGGGAGGGGTAGATAACAGAGGGGGCGTTATCGTTCTGGTCCAGGATAAAAACATGAACAGTAGCGTTGCTGCTCAGAGACGGAGAACCGTGGTCCTTTGCCTGCACCTGAATCTGAAACACCTTCAGTTTCTCATAGTCAAAGGAGTGCATGCTGTAGATGCTGCCGTTCTCCGAGTTGATGTAGACGTAGGAGGACACAGACACGTCCTGCACTTTAGAGTCCAGGATGGAGTAGGACAGCTTGGCGTTCTCTCCCACATCAGGATCAGTGGCTGAAACTGTGCCTAATACTTTACCGGGTGCACAATTCTCTTTTACATAAATTACATAAACTGGTTGTATGAATGCAGGAGCATTATCATTAACGTCTAAGATGTCAACTAAGACTTCTTTTTCAGCTGTTAGTGGTGGTGACCCTGTATCAGAGGCTAAAATTCTAATTTTATATTGTAGGACATATTTCTCCTGATCAAGTTTAGCATCGGTAACCAACTGCATAATTGTCAAGGAATGAAGGTTTCAATTTAAAGGGACATTCCTTGCCTAAGCTTAAATTCGTCTTACCATTTTTACCTGAATCAATATCTCTAGCGTTTATTAGAGCAATTACCGTACCTATCGGCGAGTCCTCCCTGACGGGAGTCGAGAGAGAAGTGATATAAATCTCAGGAGGGTTGTCGTTAACGTCCAAAACCTCCACCTGCACTGTGCAATGCCCATCCATCGCAGGCGTTCCCTTATCGGTTGCTCTAATATGTTTATATTCGATCGTTGCGATAGTTTCCTAGTCCAGCCCATATCATTTTAAGAAATATACTCACCTGTTATCAGTATTTGATATCAAATAATCCTAAAACATTTTCCGGAGTGTGTTTTCCAAAGGAATATTCAACATCTCCATTTAGCCCCTCGTCTCGGTCACTCGCTTGAGTTTTAACAATTAACGTTCCTTTTGCAATATCTTCCCTAACTGCCACCTTGTACAAAGACGTTTGGAAAATAGGGTTATTGTCATTATTATCAAGTACAGTTATGGTTATTTGTGCTGTTCCCGAATTTACCGGATTCCCCCCGTCCAAGGCCGTCAGTAATAACTGGTGTACGGACGTTGTTTCTCGATCAAGCGGTTTGTCTAACACCAGCTCCGGGACATTCCTCCCGTCTTCGATTTGTTTCATTTTTAAACTAAAACAATCATTTTTACTAAGAACGTAAGTCTTCAATCCATTAGTTCCTACATCTTGATCCTCCGCACTCTCCAGCGGAAAACGACTACCGACGACAGTCGATCTCCGCAATATTCAAAACATGCTCCGTCTTGAGAAACACGGGTCCATTGTCATTTATATCCTGTACTTCGACCTGGACACTAAATAACTGCAATGGATTGTCAATAATCACTTGCTGTGGTAAAACACAGCTGGTTCGCTGTCCACACAACGCCTCTCTGTCTATCCTCTCGTTCACCACCAGCTCACCCTTGCCCGTGTCCACGCTGAAATACTGCTCACCAGCCTCCGAGGCGACGCGCAGTTTACGGTCGAAAATCTCTGATAATCCCAAACCCAGATCTTTGGCTAAATGTCCGACCACGGAGCCCTGCTTTAGTTCCTCCGGGATGGTGTAGCGAGTCTGTCCGTCTATTGTATTCCACAAGAGGAAGAAAAAATGCCACCACAGAGCCTGCCATCTCCAGTCTCGATATCCAATTGTCTTTGTCATCTTTGATGCTTTAGAATATCATACGTCCAACCGAAAAATGATTCCATATGAAAGGCTATATGTGAATTCTGATTTTCATAACGAAAATGTCCACACGAATTACTGAGGGGCAACGATCTGCTAAATGTAAAGATAGGTAATGTTCCTTTTCCTAAGCGCATCGGTCTCTCCTCCAGCTCTGAGCAGTGTAACAGTCGCGGTGGTAAAACACCACGGGGAGGGTGAGTAGATCTCTTTGTACAGTTCTGCATGCTATTGGTGCAGCAGAATATTTCTCACAGCCAATGGGAAGGCTGTGAGCTATCTCCTAAGCCACAGCTCTAACTGATAACTGCCAATGATATTTCGAGTGGATGAAACAAAGCAGGATGGAAAGGCTTATTTAGAAAAAACCCGGTAGGCCTATCAAATAAGATAAAAATATTTTTAGGAAATTAAAACGAAAGAAAAAGATTCGAAGTAACCAAAATAAACGATGTAAAATTCTTGAAAGTAAACACATCAGGTTATTAAACCGGTCTAACGTAGGCCTAACGCATGGGCCTGTAGCCTCCTTTAAAAAAAATTAGGTCAAATAGGTTTACCACGTTATTATTGCACTAAAAGTGGGACACCTTTTTCGCATTATTTATGACAATTAAAATGACGATGAACCAAGGAACAAACAGGTTTAAATTAATTATTTAACTCAATCCTCCTTCGTTAAGGCCTATGAAGTTCAGTCGGAAGCTAAAGGCTGTTCATGTTTCTCCCGTTTCAGTTCATCATCCATTATACTAGGCTTAAAACAGTAAAATAACATCCTATTATTTAACCCGCCTTATTTAACAACGATTATGAATCGTCCTGTATTTTGACTTTTTCCCGTTTCAATTGGCCTCAGCTGCTGCCTGTTCGATTGAAGGCTTACACCAATATTGAGGCCTGTCATTCTAACCCAAATTGTAGCCTTTCCTCTCCACAAATTCTAGCTCCCACCGCAACTGATTACGCATTTTTGATGAAAGTGTTCAGCTTTCTATGACAAACTCGTTAGAACAAACGGATCGTGACAACAATTGAATTTGGTCATGATGCCTCGTGGTGCTCTCTGTTAAAATGTGGCTGTATAAATGAGAATGAACTGCTGTTGATTAAATTTATTGTAGGCCGTTGACGTCTCCAGTGAAAGTGTGTGTGTGTGTGTGTGTGTGTGTGTGTGTGTGTGTGTGTGTGTGTGTGTGTGTGTGTGTGTGTGTGTGTGTGTGTGTGTGTGTGTGTGTGTGTGTGTGTGTGTAATGAACGAGTAGACCCTATTCATACAATTATTACAAAACTCTTCACAATAATATAGATTATATTTAGATTATGTTTCACATAGACTGAAATAGCCTCTTCTCACCTGCTGGCTCTCAAAGGTCCAGGTGCTGTCAGGTAAAGAGGCGTCTAAGACGTTGATCATGTCTTTAAAGTCTGTGGTGCTGCTGGGTTTAACGAAGGTGAAGTCACTGTACTCTGACGTGGGAGAGAGACAGGACCTGAAGGACTGACTCTGAGACATCATGTCTCCTCCCAGGACCTCCACGTACTTAATAGGCCCGTCAGTGTTGAGCTGGAGTTGGAGGTTTCTGTTGGGGTTCTTGTAGTCCTCACTGTCGCTCCGTCTCATGCAGCAGCTACCACTGCTTCTGCTGCTCTTAAGACACCTAACAGCTAGAATGAGGAAAGTCACCAGAGAGAGCACAGACACTGAGGCCAGGGAGAGGATCAGATACAGAGCCATTCTCCCCGTTTTCTTGTGAGAATCGTCCGTCTTGTGTCTGAGGTCCAGAATGGGCTCGTGGAGACCGTCCTCTAACAGGACGGACACGGTGACGGTGGTGGACTGAACCGGATCCCCGTCGTCCTTAATCTCTATGAGCAGTCTCTGAGAGGAGTCGTCCTGCTCAGACACAGCCCGTTTAGTCCTCACCTCCCCTGTGTAAAGGTTGACAGTGAACAGAGAGGCGTCTGTGGCCTCTGCCAGTCTATAGGAGATCCAGGCGTTATGCCCCGAGTCGGCATCTACAGCTGTTACCTTGGTAACCAAGTGGCCTGCTTTGGAGGAGCGGGACGTCCTCTGCTGAGAGAGGGAGCCGTGGACAGCGGGGGAGGGGTAGATAACAGAGGGGGCGTTATCGTTCTGGTCCAGGATAAAAACATGGACAGTAGCGTTGCTGCTCAGAGACGGAGAACCGTGGTCCTTTGCCTGCACCTGAATCTGAAACACCTTCAGTTTCTCATAGTCAAAGGAGTGCATGCTGTAGATGCTGCCGTTCTCCGAGTTGATGTAGACGTAGGAGGACACAGACACGTCCTGCACTTTAGAGTCCAGGATGGAGTAGGACAGCTTGGCGTTTTCCCCATAATCTAGATCAGTTGCTGATACAGAGAACAATATAGAGCCTGGTTTCCCATTTTCTTTTGTATAAATATTATAGGACTGCTGGGAGAAAATAGGGGGATTGTCATTTATATCAGAAATTTTAACAGGTATTATTTTTCTACTGATTAGAGAAGGGGAACCTGCATCTGTTGCGGTTATCTCAATGTTGTAGTCCGACATGATTTCTCTGTCTATAACGCCATTTGTTACCAAAGCATAATTATTCGAGAACGAGGGTTTGAGGCTAAAAGGGAGAATTTACTGGCAAGTTTAAATTCGACTTACCATTTTTACCTGAATCAATATCTCTAGCGTTTATTAAGAGCAATTACCGTACCTACAGGCGAGTCCTCCCGACAGGCGTTGAGCTGCAGAGGTGAAATAAATCTCCGGAGGGTTGTCGTTAACGTCTAAAAGGTCCACGTGTACACTGCAGTGTCCTTCCATTCTAGGGTTACCTTTATCTTTAGCGGTTACGTCAATTTCGTAGTTTGATTTTGACTCATAATCTAGTTTCCCTTTAAGAGATATTTCTCCCGAGATCGCATCGATGTTAAACAAAGAAAGGACGTTTTCCTGTGTGTGTGATCCGAATGAATATTCAATTTCTCCGTTTTGTCCGTCGTCAATATCTGTCGCTTTAGTCTGTGCTATCGTCGTGCCTTCTACGGTAGCTTCGCTTATAGATACTTTGTAAATCGTTTTCTCAAAAACAGGGACGTTGTCGTTGTTGTCTAGTACTTTAATAGTGATCTGAGTTGAACCAGATCTCACAGGATTGCCTCCGTCGAGGGCCGTTAATACGAGTGTGTGGAAGGGTTTTCTTTCTCTGTCCAATTGCTTTGCAAGGACCAACTCCGGGACTTTCCTTCCTCCAGCCACATCGTTAACCTTTATACTAAAGCAATCATCTTTGCTAAGAGTATACGACTTCAATGAATTAATCCCAACATCTGGGTCTAATGCGCTTTCTAAAGGGAAGCGTATCCCTGTCGCGGTGGATTCTGCTATATCTAAAGTCACCTCGTTGGAAGAAAACCTGGGCGAATTATCGTTGATGTCCTGTATTTCAACTTCGACCTGATGAAGCTGTAATGGGTCTTCAATGACAACTTGAAGGGGCAATATACAGCTCGCGCTTTGTCCACACAACGCCTCCCTGTCTATCCGCTCGTTCACCACCAGCTCACCCTTTCCCGTGTCCACGCTGAAATACTGCTTACCAGCCTCAGAGGCGACGCGCAGTTTACGGTCGAAAATATCTGATAATCCCAAACCCAGATCTTTGGCTAAATGTCCGACCACGGAGCCCTGCTTTAGTTCCTCCGGGATAGTGTATCGAGTCTGTCCGTCTATTGTATTCCACAAGAGGAAGAAATTATGCCACCACAGAGCCTGCCATCTCCAGTCCCGGTACCTCGTTCTTTTTGTCATTCCCGCTCTGTTAGATGACATTATTCCAAATATGTATATTCATCAGCGACGGTATTCCACCATTTGCCAACCATTTCGCATAATTATATGTCTCTATTCCACAAAAATATATTCGGAGATATCCATGCGTTCGGTGAACGATATTATTCATATTACGAGAGGATAACGACAGCCCTCTCCTCAAATACTGTGCACCGTTACTGTTGTATTGGCAAGGCTATGTACCAGAGAAAGGATCTCTTTGTACAGTTCTGTATTCTATTGGCGCAGAGCATCGTTCCCTGACATCCAATCAGAGGCTACCTGGAGAGCGCTCTTAAAGCCACAGCAATGCAGCCTATGCTTTACCCATGTATCGAGTTTAGCTAATTACTTATAAGATGTAGCATTTTCTGTTGACGCACCACACACTGCACACACACACACACACACACACACACACACACACACACACACACACACACACACACACACACACACACACACACAACACACACACACACACACACACACACACACACACACGCAGACGCCTACACACGCAGACGCCTACACACACGCACACACACGCACACGGACACGCACACGCACACACACACCAATGACGTTGAATTATTACAGTAAATTGCCATAATAGTAATAGTAACCAATATTCAAAAAATGCACTTAGGATGTCTAAGGTGAAATTCAAACCAGTTATGTAGATCTGCATGGCGTTAAGATACAAAAATGACAAACATTTCAAATGAACAATTCTTAATCCTCTTCAAAGCCCTTTACAAATGGTAAAATGTTGCCTAGTGAACTGAACAAATGAAAAGGGTTAAACATAAATCATTGTGAATTCAAAGTAGGCCAAATCACAATATTGTGATTTGAACACAACCTTATGTACTCACAATCGTTGCTGAATGATTATTTTGAGTTATATTCATCTCACCTGCTGGCTCTCAAAGGTCCAGGTGCTGTCAGGTAAAGAGGCGTCTAAGACGTTGATCATGTCTTTAAAGTCTGTGGTGCTGCTGGGTTTAACGAAGGTGAAGTCACTGTACTCTGACGTGGGAGAGAGACAGGACTGAAGGACTGACTCTGAGACATCATGTCTCCTCCAGGACCTCCACGTACTTAATAGGCCCGTCAGTGTTGAGCTGGAGTTGGAGGTTTCTGTGTTGGGTTCTTGTAGTCCTCACTGTCGCCTCGTCTCATGCAGCAGCTACCACTGCTTCTGCTGCTCTTAAGACACCTAACAGCTAGAATGAAGGAAGAGTCACCAGAGAGAGCACAGACACTGAGGCCAGGGAGAGGATCAGATACAGAGCCATTCTCCCCGTTTTCTTGTGGGAATCGTCCGTCTTGTGTCTGAGGTCCAGAATGGGCTCGTGGAGACCGTCCTCTAACAGGACGGACACGGTGACGGTGGCGGACTGAACCGGATCCCCGTCGTCCTTAATCTCTATGAGCAGTCTCTGAGAGGAGTCGTCCTGCTCAGACACAGCCCGTTTAGTCCTCACCTCCCCTGTGTAAAGGTTGACAGTGAACAGAGAGGCGTCTGTGGCCTCTGCCAGTCTATAGGAGATCCAGGCGTTATGCCCCGAGTCGGCATCTACAGCTGTTACCTTGGTAACCAAGTGGCCTGCTTTGGAGGAGCGGGACGTCCTCTGCTGAGAGAGGGAGCCGTGGACAGCGGGGGAGGGGTAGATAACAGAGGGGGCGTTATCGTTCTGGTCCAGGATAAAAACATGAACAGTAGCGTTGCTGCTCAGAGACGGAGAACCGTGGTCCTTTGCCTGCACCTGAATCTGAAACACCTTCAGTTTCTCATAGTCAAAGGAGTGCATGCTGTAGATGCTGCCGTTCTCCGAGTTGATGTAGACGTAGGAGGACACAGACACGTCCTGCACTTTAGAGTCTAGGATGGAGTAGGACAGCTTGGAGTTGTCGCCTAAATCCAAGTCAGAGGCTGAAACCGAAAACAGTATAGAGCCTGCAATGCCATTCTCTTTAATATACACATTATAAGAAGGCTGAGAGAATATAGGGTTGTTGTCATTCACATCAGTGATGCTTACTGGTATGGTTTTCCTGTTGGTCAGCGGAGGCGAACCTGAGTCAGTTGCTGTTATCTCGATATTATACTCTGAAATGCTTTCTCTGTCTAAAACACCACTGGTAGCCAGTATATAATTGTTCGAAAAAGACGGCTTCAGACTAAAAGGAATACCTTTTGGAAGTTGTAAAGTCACTTTTCCATTATCACCTGTGTCAATGTCTTCTGCACTAATTAACGCAACCACTGTCCCGCCCGCGGCATTCTCAGGTACACTGCTTGGCTTGGAAGTGAGTGTTATTTCAGGGGCATTGTCGTTAACATCTGAGACCTCTACTTGCACGGTGCAATGTCCCTCCATCTCTGGAGAACCTTTATCTTTGGCACTGATATCAAATTCATAATTCGAAAATCTTTCATAGTCTAATTGTCCTTTAAGTACAATTTTTCCAGTGACTGTATCAATATCGAATGAAGCCACCACGTCTTCTAATGTGCGTTCCCCAAATGAATATGTTATATCTCCGTTCAAATCCTCATCAATATCCGTCGCTCTTACTTGGCAAATTATAGAACCTTTTGTAGCATTTTCAGGAATAGTGGTTTTATAAATATTATTTTCAAATTGGGGAACATTGTCGTTGACGTCCAGGACCGTTACAATTATTTTGGAAATCCCAGATCTTACCGGATTGCCTCCATCCAAAGCGCTTAATATCAATTCGTACATGGCTTTTTTTTCTCTGTCTAGGGGCTTTTCCAAAACTAGTTCAGGAATCTTCCTCCCGTTGCTAGCGTCCTTGACTTTTAAACTAAAACATTCATCTTTACTCAGGGTGTAAGATTTAAGAGAATTGGTTCCTACATCGGGGTCCAACGCGTTCTCTAAAGGAAAGCGCACACCAGCAATTGTGGATTCCGATATTTTTAAGTGCAATTCTGTTGTTTGAAAGGTGGGGGAATTGTCGTTAATGTCTTTAATGTCCACCTCTATGCGGTGGAGCTGAAGTGGAGCCTCAGCGACGACCTGGATAGGTAAAACACAACTCGCGCTTTGTCCACACAGCGCCTCTCTGTCTATCCTCTCGTTCACCACCAGCTCACCCTTGCCCGTGTCCACGCTGAAATACTGCTCACCAGCCTCCGAGGCGACGCGCAGTTTACGGTCGAAAATCTCTGATAATCCCAAACCCAGATCTTTGGCTAAATGTCCGACCACGGAGCCCTGCTTTAGTTCCTCCGGGATGGTGTAGCGAGTCTGTCCGTCTATTGTATTCCACAAGAGGAAGAAAAAATGCCACCACAGAGCCTGCCATCTCCAGTCTCGATATCCAATAGTCTTTGTCATCTTTGATGCTTTAGAATATCATTTGTCCAACCGAAAACTGATTCCATACGAAAAGCTATATATGAATTCTCCTTTTCGTAACGAAAATGTCCATACGAATTACTGGGTGGCAACGATCTGCTAAATGTAAAGATAGGTAATGTTCTCTTTCCTAAGCGCATCGGTCTCTCCTCCAGCTCTGAGCCGTGTAACCGTCGCGGTGGTAAAACACCACGGGGAGGGTAGATCTCTTTGTACAGTTCTGCATGCTATTGGTGCAGCAGGATATTTCTCACAGCCAATGGGATGGCAGGGCTGTATCTCCTAAGCCACAGCTCTATAATACCTGCCAATGACATTTCGAGTGATGAGAAACAAAACAGGATGCAAAGGCTTATTTGGAAAACCCGGTAGGCCTATAAAATAATATATATATATATATATTTTTTAGGAAATTATAAACAGAAGGAAAACAATTTAAGTGAGAAAATATAATGATGTAAAATTCTTGAAAGTATAGCCTACACATCAGGTTGTTCAACCGGTTTTAACGTAACGCCTGGCCTGTACTTAAACAAATAGGTTGTGACGTTATTATTGCACAATAATTGTTACATATTTTTCGTATTATTTAGAACAAATAAAATGACGATGAAAAAACGAACAAATAGGTTTAATTAAATTATTTAAATCAATGTACCTCGTTAAGGCCTACATGAAGTTCAGTCGGAAGCTATAGGATTTTCCTGTTTCTCCCGTTTGTTGATCATCCATTATACTCGGCTTAGGACAGTAAAATAACATAGTGGCTTCATATTAAACTGTCAATTTTCTTATTTAACCACTATTATGAAACGTCCTGTATTTTGTCTTGGTCCCGTTTTCGATTGGTCTCAGCTGCAGCCTGTCCAATTGAAGGCTTACACCAACATTGAGGCCTTTCACTCTAACCCAAATTGTAGCCTTTCCACTAATCCAATCACATTCCCGCTCCCACCGCAGACAAACACCACGTTAGCCACCCTGCTGATTTCGCGTTTTGGATCAAAGTGTTCAGCAGACAAACTCGTTAACAAATGGATAGTGACAACAATTTCGTTTGGTCATGAGGCCACCTCTCTGTGCGATTATACAGTGTTCATATTTGGCTTTATGAATGACAACGAACTGCTGTTGATTAAATTCATTGTAGGCGTTGATGTCTCCAGTGAAAGTGTGTGTGTGTGTGTGTGTGTGTGTGTGTGTGTGTGTGTGTGTGTGTGTGTGTGTGTGTGTGTGTGTGTTCATGCAACCTGAAATATCACTGAAATATCAATGTTTACAACTGAAGATAGTTTCTTGATTTGTTTTCAATTCTTTGGATTAAACGAGTAGACCCTATTCATACAATTTTCACAAAACTCTTCACAATAATATAGATTATATTTCGATTATGTTTCACATAGACTGAAATAGCCTCTTCTCACCTGCTGGCTCTCAAAGGTCCAGGTGCTGTCAGGTAAAGAGGCGTCTAAGACGTTGATCATGTCTTTAAAGTCTGTGGTGCTGCTGGGTTTAACGAAGGTGAAGTCACTGTACTCTGACGTGGGAGAGAGACAGGACCTGAAGGACTGACTCTGAGACATCATGTCTCCTCCCAGGACCTCCACGTACTTAATAGGCCCGTCAGTGTTGAGCTGGAGTTGGAGGTTTCTGTTGGGGTTCTTGTAGTCCTCACTGTCGCTCCGTCTCATGCAGCAGCTACCACTGCTTCTGCTGCTCTTAAGACACCTAACAGCTAGAATGAGGAAAGTCACCAGAGAGAGCACAGACACTGAGGCCAGGGAGAGGATCAGATACAGAGCCATTCTCCCCGTTTTCTTGTGGGTATCGTCCGTCTTGTGTCTGAGGTCCAGAATGGGCTCGTGGAGACCGTCCTCTAACAGGACGGACACGGTGACGGTGGCGGACTGAACCGGATCCCCGTCGTCCTTAATCTCTATGAGCAGTCTCTGAGAGGAGTCATCCTGCTCAGACACAGCCCGTTTAGTCCTCACCTCCCCTGTGTAAAGGTTGACAGTGAACAGAGAGGCGTCTGTGGCCTCTGCCAGTCTATAGGAGATCCAGGCGTTATGCCCCGAGTCGGCATCTACAGCTGTTACCTTGGTAACCAAGTGGCCTGCTTTGGAGGAGCGGGACGTCCTCTGCTGAGAGAGGGAGCCGTGGACAGCGGGGGAGGGGTAGATAACAGAGGGGGCGTTATCGTTCTGGTCCAGGATAAAAACATGAACAGTAGCGTTGCTGCTCAGAGACGGAGAACCGTGGTCCTTTGCCTGCACCTGAATCTGAAACACCTTCAGTTTCTCATAGTCAAAGGAGTGCATGCTGTAGATGCTGCCGTTCTCCGAGTTGATGTAGACGTAGGAGGACACAGACACGTCCTGCACTTTAGAGTCCAGGATGGAGTAGGATAGCTTGGCGTTTTCATTTTGGTCTAAATCATTAGCAGACACGGAGTACAGTATCTTACCCGCTGGATAATTCTCTTTAACGTGAACCGTATACAACGACTGGGAGAAAACCGGAGGATTATCATTCACATCTAACACGTCAACACCTATAATTCTCTCGCTAGACAGTGATGGTTTTCCCAGATCAACTGCAGTTATCTTAACTTTGTAATGGGCGTTGTTCTCACGGTCAAGAGCCCCGCTAGTGACCAACGCGTAATGATTAGAAATAGACGCCTTAAGTTTAAACGGAGAGTTTGAAGAAACGCTCAGTTTCACTTTACCGTTGTCACCCGAATCTGGGTCTTTGGCGCTTAGTAGCGCAACAACCGTCCCTATAGCCGAGTCCTCTTGGATGGGTGTTGTTATGGACGTCACAATTATTTCAGGTGCATTATCATTAATGTCAATTATCCTTATTTCAATAGCACAATGCCCATCCATCTCAGGGTTACCTTTGTCTTTGGCAACGACGTCAAATTTATGTAGATTCGTTTGCTCATAGTCTAAAGCCCCCTTTACAACAATAGCCCCAGTTAGATGCTCAATATCAAACAATGCTAAAATTAAATCGACGGTTTGTTCTCGAAAGAAGTATTCAATTTCTCCGTTTAAACCCTCGTCTGCGTCCGTGGCTTTGACGCGCAGTATTTCAGTCCCAGGTGTTGTGTTTTCGGTGACATTAATTTCATAGAGCTGTCTTTCAAACTGCGGTGTGTTATCATTATTATCAATCACTGTCACAATAATTTCAGAAGTCCCCGACCGCACAGGATCACCGCCGTCTACGGCTGTCAAAACGAGCCTGTGCACAGGTTGTTTCTCCCTGTCGAGCGGCTTTTCCAGGATTAGCTCGGGGACTTTGCTACCGTCTTTGTGGTTTTTAACGTTCAATTTGAAATGGTCGTTTTTACTTATCGCGTAAGAGCGCACTGAATTCGACCCGACGTCGGGATCCCGTGCGTTCTCCAAAGGAAATCTCGCACCTGGATTAACGAGCTCTGCTATTTTTAGTATATTTTCTTTTGTAGAGAAATCGGGTGAATTGTCATTAATGTCTTGTATTTCCACATCGACATGATACAGCTGCAACGGGTTTTCTATGACGACCTCCAGAGGCAACAGACACGGTGACTTAGGTCCACACAGCCCCTCTCTGTCTATCCGCTCACTCACCAACAGCTCTCCCTTCGTCAGGTCAACGGTGAAATACTGCCT
>OLKM01001394.1:29095-56595 GCA_900291075.1 Melanogrammus aeglefinus | reverse complement strand
GGATTTAACTCGCAGACTCCATGATATCCAAAAGACCTGCCCTGTGTCTTATGTATATGAATACTGTTAATGATGATCTGGTAAAGGTCATTAATAAGCAATGATGTTTCATACGATATGATAAAATGAAATGGTTTTACGGATGAAATGGATAAAAGAGGCAAACTAGCTTTGTAGTTAACCTGGTGGGGCTAGCATGGACTCAGAATTGAACAGAGTTAGGCAATGCATTGCTTGTTAAGGAAAATAAAGGATGTGATAGTGTTCGCGCTCTCTCTCTCTCTCTGTCTCTCTCTCTCTCTCTCTCTCTCTGTCTCTCTCTCTCTCTCTCTCTCTCTCTCTCTCTCTCTCTCTCTCTCTCTCTCTCTCTCTCTCTCTCTCTCTCTCTCTCTCTCTCTCTCTCTCTCTCTCTCTCTCTCTCTCTCTCTCTCTCTCTCTCTCTCTCTCTCTCTCTCTCTCTCTCTCTCTCTCTCTCTCTCTCTCTCTCTCTCTCTCTCTCTCTCTCTCTCTCTCTGCAGCAGTGTGGTGCAGCTGGAGAGGGGGAGGGGAAGGATGCAGAGAAATAAATGACATCAGGAAGGCTGAACAGTGTCTTCTGCACCAGACTGAGCAGTAAAACTAGCAGACTTAAACAGTAACACTTGTGCAGGAACACTGTATGCAATAACACACCATAACCATATGGTATATGTCCACGTATCGTCTCACTATAATGGTAAAGGATAATATATAATGGTCAGAAATGGAATGTTAAATATAATAATTTGATAAAAACCCAAGTCATAATGTTTGTGAGCCTGATTTGACACTGGTGGAATAGTATGAAACAGAGTGAGAGAATCACTTGCTTTCTGATTGCAGCAAAATCAAGGACAATTAGACACACACACACACACACACACACACACACACACACACACACACACACACACACACACACACACACACACACACACACACACACACACACACACACACACACACACACACACACACACACTCTCTCTGTTTCAGAGGATAATGAGTTCACAAAGTATTGCCTATTCCCTGATTTGTATCGGTCTGTCATCATGTGCATGTGCATGTATGTGTATCTTTGCCTTACAGTCCCACTGCTCTAAATAATCCCTGGTGTAATCCTTTCCGAAAGGATCAGACTAGACAGACTTCCACACTCCCACTTCTACTGAAACCAACCTATACACAACAAACAAAGGCATCGGCTTTATATTCAAAAGTTCTCAATATTTCCTAGCCTCACTTAACATTACTACCTCTGATGGGAACAATTTAAATTAGCTCCCAAACTACTACTACAACAAACCCCAAAACCACCTCTAGAAAGGATATGTTCAGACCTAGTTACCTTACATAACCCTTCAACACATTAGCATTCCCACAATCAAAGGAACGCCACTGGCAATCTCAACCACAAGCTCTAAAGATTGGCTCATAAAGGAACCACGAAAACATTAAGGAAAACATATAGGGGCGGCAGTAGCTCAGGAGGTAGCGCGGGAGACCGGAAGGTTGCTAGTTCGATCCCCAGCTCCTCCTAGCTGAGTGTCGAGGTGTCCCTGAGCAAGACACCTCACCCTGACTGCTCTGGGCAGAGAGTTGTGGCGTCCCCTGTCTGTATGAGCTATTGAAAGGAATCATGATGGTGACCCACCATTACTCCCGAGGAGACTCGACTTCCTTACTTAAGGAAAGTCCTTACTTAAGGAAAAGGAAAAAAGCATCATATTGAGATCGGGAGAAGGACCACCATTTTAGAATGTCTCAGAGTCACCCTGGTCTTTCTTGTATGGAGAAAAATGAGGACCAGCTGATAGCAGAGAAGACTTTCTCACAGGGAAGCATTGGAACAGTTAAAAAATAATGCATAATGCAAGGCTTAAGAGACCCTGACTATAGATGTTCATGACAAGCCAGGTAACATAACACAACATAGCCTATAACATCAACTTGTATTGTTTGATGTCTGTAACTCCTAAATAGGTGCACATCCACATGAGCTCAAGATGAAATAGTGAGGATGCTTAGTGTAGAAACATCAGCAGTAGAAACACAGTGACAATGTAAAGCTCAACAAGGCCCAGCCGGGGAAGACAGTGGAACTGCCACAGTACTGGAATCACAGCTCTACAGACCTCAATATGTGCCCCCTACTCCATTTAGCCCATGATGTTGTTGACAGTATTAGGTGCACATGCACGCGCATCTGTGTATTTGTTCAAAGCCACATAATGGACATCCCAGTCAAAACACACACAAAGACTGATAGACAGATTTTCACTGAAGATGGCTGTAAAAAGGCTTTAGGACCAACATGTTTTAAACTTTTGACCTGTGGCACATCAATTAACGCGCAAAAAGTTAACTTGAAAATAATTGCTAGATTGATTCCATCTGCAGCCTGGAGCAAGCCATTGCATTTTGAGTTATATAATGAGTGATGTTGCTTCTAGTGTTTATAAGCCAACAAGATGCGTGGACACATGGTCTGAATTAAAACTAGAAAACAGGATGAAACCCTTAGACTACGACTATGAACTTTGACCCCCTGTGGGGACACTTTTAACCACAAGGGTTTACAACCCTCAGTAAAAACCTTCCCAAGCTAACAAATCATGGGAACCTGCGACCTAATCATTGGAGCGCAGTCACAACAGGTAAAGCACACACATGTGCGGCATTAGTGTCGTTAAAACCGAACACTCCAGGGGCTTCACAGTACGTCTCACTTCCTGCCCTCTGGTGAGTGTTTACAAGTGCCCCGCCCACCACTGTTCTCTCATGGCAAAATAAAGTTACAAACAATCACAATCCCACGGATAAAACACACAAACAGACACACACACGCACACGCACACGCACACAAACACACACACACACACACACACACACACACACACACACACACACACACACACACACACACACACACACACACACACACACACACACACACACACAGCAAATGCATTTCATAGTACAGTCCATGTGCTTCTCAAGGCACATGCCATTCCGATATTGTCAATTAGCTTAAAACACCCAAATACAATACGCTCCTTGTTTCTAGCCACACAAGGAAGCAATAATGTTACTGGAGACATTTGCTAGCATTGGTAAGTTTCACGCACCACTTGAGTAGTCTAATAGATATAAACACATCTAGGATACAACAGCAGAGACCTATTTCAAACCAGGACGTGTTACATGAAGGGAACAAGGATGGGGTGTACTCAGCACCATTCAGAGTCATTGTCATCAAGGGCTTCTGTCTTACATGCAGCTAGATGGCAATATACTCTGGTCTAATTCTGGACTGACTGCTATGAGCCTGATCTTCACTGTATTATCACCCTGTCCCAGTTCCTTACGCAACTGCACAGCAGGGCCTTCTTTCTCTAATCTCATTCCCTCTCTTTTCATCCCTCTTTCACACCACAAATACATCCTGTTATGGACCTTCCTGTCAGTCCCAAGCACCCATGCTACACACATGACACCCCCACACCCCCCCCCCCCCCTCCACCACCCACACACACACACACACACACACACACACACACACACACACACACACACAACACACACACACACACACAACACACACACACACACACACACACACACACACACACCACACACACACACACACACACACACCCCCACACACACACACACTCTCTCCTATTTCCTCTCTAACAGCAAACAAAGGGAGAGAGAGGCTGAACAAAATGGCTCCCTAGCATCACCAAACGCGGATGCTGCGCTGGGGATGGTGGAGGCTGAACCAGCTACAGCGTGTCTCCCTTCCCCTCCCCCTCCTGCTTCTCCTCTCTCTTCCTCTCTGCAACAACTCCCTCCCACCCTCCCCCTTTTGCAGGCTCTCCATCACGTCTGCCCACGTTTTCTCCCTAGCCTCACCCTTGCATCGTGCTTGCAGCCCTCCTCCAGCGTCCATCTGTCCTATTCAATCTATATTATTACTAAAGGAGGATTTCTATAGTTCTTTTCGTTAGCCTCTGGTTCTCTCAGTGCAGGCTTCATAAAATAATAAGTATAGAAAGAGGGAAAATGGCGGCAGCATGCAAAGCAAGGAACTAGGTCATTGAATCTAAAGTGCATCGTGTGTGTGTGTGTGTGTGTGTGTGTGTGTGTGTGTGTGTGTGTGTGTGTGTGTGTGTGTGTGTGTGTGTGTGTGTGTGTGTGTGTGTGTGTGTGTGTGTGTGTGTGTGTGTGTGATACGGTGTGTTGTCCATGGGTACGTGGAGGAAATGTTCCACTGCAGTGTTGCTTCAGCATGGCTACCCGCCTCAATGCAGCAGCTCGCCTCCACATTCATAACAGATCAACGTGCACAAGGGTGGCCATTTAGAATGGAAAGAATACACACAATGATATCCCATAATAGACTACATCTGTTCAATGCAGAATATATACATTCTGCATTTGATATATACAGGACCAACCGAATAACACATGTGTATTTAATATGTACTCACTCAGTTCCGTATCTAAACCAAACACTGGCATTCACCCTATTAAGATGCAAGGCATTTAAAAAATGTTCAAACATTGTTAAACTAACGTCAGGATACAACCAAGTAGCCACCACAGCTCTGTATGCTTTTAAAGTAACTGAGCAAAAACAACAAAGAAAAAGCTGAACAAATCATAGTTCTGTATTCTGGTATCTTCCTGTTTGTATTGCTGCTGGCTTTGAAGATGTTTAAGTGGCCTAAAGGACTCCTAATCACTCTGACCACGACATACAACGCCATTGGCAAACTAACAGTGGAGACATCTGTGAGGTCTCACCTCTGTTATCAAATCCAGGGAGTGCGTTGTAGACCTGGACATAGTCGGAGGGACATCGTGGTCCCGGTTCAAGGTGCTCTGACTGAAGGGCCGGGCACACTCGGTCAGCTGACTCTTGCGAGAGTCAGTCGTTCCACAAACTTCGTAATTGAACGCATGCTTCAAGGTACCTGTCCCTACGTCAGCATAGAGAGGCGGGTAATACGGAATAACCGGAAGGTTTACACCTGATTTGTAAAGGTGACGCTCAAGCCTCCATCTGTAGATTTTCACTGATATGATCACCACTAAACACGTGATGAAGAGAAAGGAAACTACAGCCAAAGCCAAGACCAAGTAAAAAGTCAGGTTGTCATTGTACTCCTTGTCGTATGTGTAAAGTCAGTGAACTCCGAGAGCACTTCAGGGAAGCTGTCCGCCACCGCCACGTTAACAATGACTGTAGCTGAACGAGAGGGCTGTCCGTTGTCCTCCACTATAACAGTCAGTCTTTGTTTCACAGCATCTTTATCAGTGACTTGGCGGATAGTTCTTATTTCTCCATTCTGTAAGCCCACTTCAAACAGCGCCCTGTCTGTGGCTTTCTGTAGTTTATAGGAGAGCCAGGCATTCTGTCCAGAGTCCACATCAACAGCCACCACTTTAGTGACCAGATAGCCCACATCTGCTGAACGAGGCACCATTTCAGCCACCAGAGAACCACCAGTCTGGACTGGATACAGAACCTGAGGGGCGTTGTCGTTCTGGTCCTGGATCAGTATTTTTACACTCACATTACTACTGAGGGGAGGAGAGCCTCCATCTTGAGCTTTAACACTAACTGTAAACTCTTTTCTTTGCTCAAAGTCAAAAGATCGCACAGCCATTATCTCCCCACTCTCTGCATTAATTGAAAAGTAAGCTGAAGTCAACATTTCATTAACCCGGTTCTCATTAAGGAAATACGAAATGCGTGCATTGTTTCCAAAATCGTTGTCATTGGCCTTGACAGAGAGCACTGACTTCCCTGGCAAGTTATTTTCACTGATGTATGCAATAAACGACTGCTGTGAGAACACTGGGGTGTTGTCATTAACGTCTGATATTTTCAGGGTAATTGTCTTGCTGACAGACAAAGGGGGGGATCCGTCATCAGTGGCCGTCACTGTTATGTTATACTCTGGCACTAGTTCACGGTCCAAAGCATCGTCAGTCACCAAACTATAGAAATTAGATGAGGCTGACTTCATTTTGAAAGGTAAATCTGGGCTGATGAAACACTTAACCTGACCATTTTTACCTGAGTCTAAATCTTTGATATTAAACATTGCTATGACTGTCTCTGGCGCAGAATCTTCCGGTATGGGATTTGAGAATGATATGATGTTAATAACTGGCGCATTGTCGTTGACATCAATTACATCAATCATTATCTTGCTTGTATCTGTTAATCCACCTTTATCTTTGGCTTCTACATCAATTTCATAATGTTTAGCTTTTTCATAATCTAATACCCCATACATAGTCACTTCCCCAGCATTGGTGTCTATATTAAATAGAGACAATGCACTGTTGGTATTTTGAGAGAAAGAATAGACGATTTCTCCATTTGTCCCTTGATCTATATCTGTGGCACTGACTTTTAGAATAACACTCCCTTTCAACGCATTTTCTGGGACATTCACCGAGAAAACGGGTTGACTGAAAACAGGAGCATTATCATTTGCGTCCATAACAATAACGTTAATTTTAACCGATCCCGATCGTTGAGGATTACCACCATCAAATGCTGTCAATATTAATTTATGCTCGTCTTTTTTTTCCCTGTCTAGCGACGTCTCCAGAACCATTTCCACATATTTTGTACCATCAGCGCGAGAAATTAGGTTCAATTTAAAATGATCCGTAGGAGTTAATTTGTATGTTTGAAGGGTGTTCAATGACACATCAGGATCTATTGCACTATCAAGCGAAAAACGTGATCCCTTCACAGCCATTTCGCTGATCTGAAAACTCATCTCTTTCTTAGCGAAAGCAGGTGCGTTATCATTTATATCAAGAATTTCTACATCTATACGATGCAGCTCCATTGGGTTATCCAATATAATCTGAAAATGTAAAGAACAGGGAGACAATTGACCGCACAGGACTTCTCTGTCTATTCTCTTGGCGACAACTAACGTCCCTTTGTCAGAATTCAGCCCGATGTACTCACTATCATCCTCGGTAAATATACGGGCACGACCGGATTTCAGTCTATTAACATCCAAACCAAGGTCCACAACGATGCTCCCCACGACGGAACCCGTCGCCATTTCCTCGGGAATTGAGTAACGGACCTGCCCGAGCGATACATCAGCAATATAAAGGAAAAGGAAACAGCGGAAAGGCAACTCCTTGTAATCCACGACAATGAAGATTCATCTTTTAAAATCCACGTAAACGCTGAAGTTGGAAGATCAAAAGTAGCCAATCACACAATCAGAAAAGGTTAAGGGTTATTCAAAAACAGTTCCTTTGTCAGTGTAATGAGTGATACGTGGTAGGCCTACAGTGTGTCGATCTGGGAGATAAAAGGGGGACTGACGAAAGTGATACCACCATCCTCTAACTAATACACAGTGGCACCTAGGGACGTAAAATAATATTGCAACAATCAATCACAAATAACATATATACAGAGAAGACATGATGATAGCGATAAAATTCACATATATTTGCTATGCATGGTGCTGAAATGTTTGATGACAAAATGCCTATGTTTTTTCAACAAATATAGGAGGGTTTCACGTGGTATCAAATAATCAGAGTGATTCCCAACTTATCCCCATTATAATAAGAATAAAAACTGGTTGCTTTGTAATTCTACAGTTTTTGGTCATTGAGTACAAAGATGGCTTGGAACCATAAAAAGGACATAATTGGAACCTTTCTATACACTCGATGTGTCTATTATGAAATATCCAACCTCCAGTGGAGAGTCTGGTTCATCCAGGATGCTCTTGTCACTCTGTATTCTCTGCATGGTTCCTGTAGAACTGGGGTCCATTATCAGAACGTTCTGACTACCAGCGTTGCCAAACTTACAGTCACTCTTTCTGGAGTCAGTGGTCCTGCACACCTCGTAATTGTACACGTGCTGGAGAGTCCCTGTCCCCAAAGTGTCTGAGTAACGTGGTGGATAATATGGAATCACCGGGAGATTGGAATGATACAGGATACGAGACTGTCTCCATCTGTAGATTTTCACTGATATGATCACCACTAAACACGTGATGAAGAGAAAGGAAACTACAGCCAAAGCCAAGACTAAGTAAAAAGTCAGGTTGTCATTGTACTCCTTGTCGTGTGTAAAGTCAGTGAACTCCGAGAGCACTTCAGGGAAGCTGTCCGCCACCGCCACGTTAACAATGACTGTAGCTGAACGAGAGGGCTGTCCGTTGTCCTCCACTATAACAGTCAGTCTTTGTTTCACAGCATCTTTATCAGTGGCTTGGCGGATAGTTCTTATTTCTCCATTCTGTAAGCCCACTTCAAATAGCGCCCTGTCTGTGGCTTTCTGTAGTTTATAGGAGAGCCAGGCATTCTGTCCAGAGTCCACATCGACAGCCACCACTTTAGTGACCAGATAGCCCACATCTGCTGAACGAGGAACCATTTCAGCCACCAGAGAACCACCAGTCTGGACTGGATACAGAACCTGAGGGGCATTGTCGTTCTGATCCTGGATCAGTATTTTCACACTCACATTACTACTGAGGGGAGGAGAGCCTCCATCTTGAGCTTTAACACGGAACTGAAAGTCTTTAATCTGCTCGTAGTCAAAAGAGCGGACTGCATGTATAACTCCACTGTCAGCACTAACAGACACATAGGAGGAGACGGGCACACGTTTAAAGAGGAGTCCTCTAGTATATAAGAGACACGGGCGTTCTGGTTCCAGTCTGCGTCTCTTGCGTTCAGTGTGAATATAGAGACACCTTGGACGTTGTTTTCTACGATGTATCCTTCATATGATTTTTTTAAAAAGACAGGCGCGTTATCATTGACGTCTAGGATCTGAAGGGCGATCGTGACGCTGCTGGAAAGCGAAGGCACTCCCTCATCAGAACACGTCACACTGATATTATAACCGGACTCTTTCTCTCTGTCTAAATCACTGTCCGTCACTAAGCTGAAGAAGTTGTTAGATGTCGACTGCAATGCAAAAGGAACGTCATCGTTTATGGAGCATTTCACGTTGCCATTTTCACCTGAATCTGCATCTTCTATATTGATCATGGTGACGACTGTGTTAGGTTTAGCGTCTTCTGATATTACATTGGATTTCGACATAATGTGAATATCAGGTGTGTTGTCATTCACATCAATGACATCTACAATTAATTTACAAGAGTCTACCAGCCCTCCCTCATCGCTAGCACGTATATTTATCTCAAATGTTCGAGCTTTTTCGTAGTCAATATTCCCGCTTAATGTCAAACCACCATTTACTTTATTAACATCAAATATTCCTTGAGTATTACCTAAAATCCTTGAAATTGAGTAGGTTATTTTTCCATTTTCTCCGTCGTCTGCATCAGTCGCAGTAACCGTAGTAACAATGGTGCCTAACGGAGCGCCTTCTTTAATAGACGCTTTGTAAACAGACTGGGTGAAAACGGGAGCGTTATCATTAACGTCTAAAACCGAGATCAGGATCTGCATTGTTCCTAGACATCTGCGGCTCTCCGCCATCGACTGCAGTTAACACTAAAGAGAAGTGTTCTTGTTGTTCTCTATCGAGAGGTTTCTCTAAAACCATTTCGATGAATTTTATATTACCATCTTGACTGTTTAATTTCAGAGCGAAGTTATCTGTTGGTTTTAGGACATACGTTTTTAAGCCATTCGTCCCGACGTCAGGATCTTTTGCCATGTCTAAAATGAATTTAGCTCCAATTACAGCAGACTCACTGATTTTAAACTTCACATCGATTTTTTGAAAGAATGGGCCGTTGTCATTGACATCTTTAATCTCGATATTTATACTGTAGAATTCCATCGGGTTTTCTAATATGATCTGAAAATGGAGCGCACAAGGCGTCGTTTCTCCGCAGATGGCCTCTCTGTCTATTCGGTCTTTGATAACGAGGACTCCTCTTTCCCTGTTCAGCTCGACATATTCGATGCTGTCACGGGTAAAAATACGGGCTTTACCTGACTTCAGTCTCTTCACATCCAAACCTAAATCCTGTGCTATATTACCGACTACAGAGCCTGTCGCCATCTCTTCAGGTATGGTGTAGCTGACCTGTCCGAGCACCGAGCTGAGGCAGAAGATCCAGTTAAATAGAAGCCAATCCGACGTAGCGTCCCATTGTTCGTTCCCGCGAGTCGTTGTATTCCCAATGAAAACGTAAAGATCCCTTTTAGTCTTTGATATTCCACAAAAGATCAGCCAATACACGTCGACAACAGCTTACATGTTGAACAAAAGAAATCAAAGAGCGATCCTGCTTCACGGTGTTTCGTGTCGTTGTAAAATGCATTGCGCTCGTCCATAGACTGGAAAATAATGAAAACTGATATGGTGGGAGTACTGCAAAAGATGGCCTTTAACTGGGACATTCTGTCTATAGCGGCCCTCAGAGTCCAGAAGGCAAAATTGCATTTCATTTAAATCAAAACAATTGGTAGATTGGACTGGTAATAGGCTAACGATATATGTGATATAAATGATGACAAGGCAGAGGCAATTGTGGAGTAAACTGGACTTTTCACATGTTACAAAGAACTGAATTCATTCAAAAACCTTGAATATACGTTGGGATGATGAAAAGCACGAATTCATTATTTGCAAAGGCCTTCAGCTGAAAGAATAAAACAATTAGGAAGTTAGAAATAGCTTTTCGATTCATGAACTCAAAACAGTAGCTGTCCGTGGTGCTAGACATGAGTAAGATTATTAACTCATACAAAATAGAACATTCTGTCAGTGATTTCTAACCTCCAGTGGAGAGTCTGGTTCATCCAGGATGCTCTTTTCACTCTGTATTCGCTGCATGGTCCCTGTAGAACTGGGGTCCATCATCAGAACGTTCTGACTACCAGCGTTGCCAAACTTACAGTCACTCTTTCTGGAGTCAGTGGTCCTGCACACCTCGTAAATTGTTACACTTGCTGGAGAGTCCCTGTCCCCAAAGTGTCTGAGTAACGTGGTGGATAATATGGAATCACCGGGAGATTGGAATGATAAAGGATACGAGACTGTTCTCCATCTGTAGATTTTCACTGGATATGATCACCACTAAAACACGTGATGAAGAGAAAGGGAAACTACAGCCAAAGCACAAGACTAAGTAAAAAGTCAGGTTGATCATTGTACCTCCTTGTCGTGTGTGTAAGTCAGTGAACTCCGAGAGCACTTCAGGGAAGCTGTCCGCCACCGCCACGTTAACGATGACTGTAGCTGAACGAGAGGGCTGTCCGTTGTCCTCCACTATAACAGTCAGTCTTTGTTTCACTGCATCTTTATCAGTGACTTGGCGGATAGTTCTTAATTCTCCATTCTGTAAGCCCACTTCAAACAGCGCCCTGTCTGTGGCTTTCTGTAGTTTATAGGAGAGCCAGGCATTCTGTCCAGAGTCCACATCAACAGCCACCACTTTAGTGACCAGATAGCCCACATCTGCTGAACGAGGAACCATTTCAGCCACCAGAGAACCACCAGTCTGGACTGGATACAGAACCTGAGGGGCGTTGTCGTTCTGGTCCTGGATCAGTATTTTCACACTCACATTACTACTGAGGGGAGGAGAGCCTCCATCTTGAGCTTTAACACGAAACTGAAAGTCTTTAATCTGCTCGTAGTCAAAAGAGCGGACTGCATGTATAACTCCACTGTCAGCACTAACAGACACATAGGAGGAGACGGGCACACCGTTTAAAGAGGAGTCCTCTAGTATATAAGAGACACGGGCGTTCTGGTTCCAGTCTGCGTCACTCGCATTCAGTGTGAATATTGATACACCTTGAACGTTGTTTTCTACGATATATCCTTCGTATGATTTTTTTAAAAAGACAGGCGCGTTATCGTTGACGTCTAGGATCTGAAGGGCGATTGTGACGCTGCTGGAAAGCGAAGGCACTCCCTCATCAGAACACGTCACACTGATATTATAACCGGACTCTTTCTCTCTGTCTAAATCACTGTCCGTCACTAAGCTGAAGAAGTTGTTAGATGTCGACTGCAATGCAAAAGGAATGTCATCGTTTATGGAGCATTTCACTTTGTCCATTTTCACCTGAATCTGCATCTTCTATATTGATCATGGTGACGACTGTGTTAGGTTTAGCGTCTTCTGATATTACATTTGATTTAGACATAATGTGAATATCAGGTGTGTTGTCATTCACATCAATGACATCTACAATTAATTTACAAGAGTCTACCAGCCCTCCCTCATCACTAGCGCGGATATTTATCTCAAATGTTCGACGTTTTTCGTAATCAATTTTACCGCTCAATGTCACAGCCCCATTTTCTTCATTTACTTCAAACATTCCTAAGGTGTTTCCTGACATACTTGAAATTGAGTACGTTATTTTACCATTTTCTCCGTCGTCTGCATCAGTCGCGGTAACCGTAATAACAGTGGTGCCTAACGGAGCGCCTTCTTTAATAGACGCTTTGTAAACAGACTGGGTGAAAACGGGAGCGTTATCATTAGCGTCTAAAACCGAGATCAGGATCTGCATTGTTCCAGACATCTGCGGCTCTACCGCCATCGACTGCCGTTAACACTAAAGAGAGGTGTTCATGTTGTTCTCTATCGAGAGGTTTCTCTAAAACCATTTCGATGTTTTTGATGTCTCCTGCTTGACCGTGTAATTTAAGGGCGAAGTTATCTGTCGGTTTTAGGATATATGTTCTTAAGCCATTTGTCCCGACGTCCAGGATCATTTGCCATGTCTAATATGAATTTAGCTCCACTTTACAGCAGACTCACTGATCTTAAATTTCACGTTGTTTTTTTGAAAGGATGGGGTATTATCATTCACGTCTGTAATATCAATACTAATACTGTAGAATTCCATCGGGTTTTCTAATATGATCTGAAAATGGAGCGCACAAGGCGTCGTTTGTCCGCAGATGGCCTCTCTGTCTATTCTGTCTTTGATAACGAGGACTCCTCTTTCCCTGTTCAGCTCGACATATTCGATGCTGTCACGGGTAAAAATACGGGCTTTACCTGACTTCAGTCTCTTCACATCCAAACCTAAATCCTGTGCTATATTACCGACTACAGAGCCTTTCGCCATCTCTTCAGGTATGGTGTAGCTGACCTGCCCGAGCACCGAGCTGAGACAGAAGATCCAGATAAATAGAAGCCATCCGACGTAGTGTCCCATTGTTCTTTCCTCGGAATCGTTGTATTCCAAATGAAAACCTAAATATCTCCGTTTCGTCTTTGATATTTCATAAAGGATCAGCCAAAACACGTCGAAACCAGATCACATGTTGAACGGAAGAAACAAAGAGCGATCCTGCTTCCCGCTGTTTCGTGTCCTTGCAAAATGCAATGCCCTCGTCCATAGACAGGGAAAAGACATAAAACCGATATGGTGGGAGGTACAGCAGAAGATGGCCTTTAACTGGGGACATTCTGGCCTATAGCGGCCCTCAGAGTCCAAAAGGCCCAATTGCAATTCGTTTAAATGGCACAATATGTAGATTAGACTGGTAATACGCTAAATAAATAATGTGATATTAATAAAGACAACGTTGCTTTGGCCAAAGACATTTCTGGAGCAAACTGCACTTATAACATAATCCAAAGACTTGAATTCTTTAAAAATGATTTAAACTGGAACATATATTGCGATGAAGTGAATAATGGAATCTGTATTTGAAAGGTCTACAGCTGAAGGAAGAAAACGGCAAACAAGTTAGAAAAAGCCTATCGATTCACAACATCAACACAATAGCTGTCCATGGTGCTAGACATGAGGAAAGACTGATTAATACAAAATGGAACATTCTGTCAGTGATTTCTAACCTCTAGTGGAGAGTCTGGTTTCATCCAGGATTGCCTCTTTTTCACTCTGTATTCTCTGCATGGTCCCTGTAGAACTGGGGTCCATTATCAGAACGTTCTGACTACCAAGCGTTTGCCAAATTTACAGTCAACTCTTTCTGGAAGTCAGTGGTCACATGCACACCTCACCTCTATTGTTGAGCAGACTCATCTGCATGGAACATTACTGCATTCTAGCAAACAACTTTTCACTCCATGGACAGTGGAAGCTACGAGTCACCCAAAAAAACTGGAGATAACAGCCGATTTGAAAATGCATTTATGAATGTAACATTTACTCAACTATTTGTCTGTTTCATTGAAATGCAACACACATATCTAATCCAATAAAATCAATTAACCTCAAAAGTCAGCATCATCAAGTCACACGTAATAAATTATTACTTGGCAAAAGTTTTCGAGGAAAAAATATATGTGAAAAAACAAGAACAATACCAAACGGAAAATCATACTTTTCTAACCTCTAGTGGTGAGTCTGGTTCATCCAGGATGCTCTTTTCACTCTGTATTCGCTGCATGGTCCCTGTAGAACTGGGGTCCATTATCAGAACGTTCTGACTACCAGCGTTGCCAAACTTACAGTCACTCTTTCTGGAGTCAGTGGTCCTACACACCTCGTAATTGTACACGTGCTGGAGAGTCCCTGTCCCCAAAGTGTCTGAGTAACGTGGTGGATAATATGGAATCACCGGGAGATTGGAATGATACAGGATACGAGACTGTCTCCATCTGTAGATTTTCACTGATATGATCACCACTAAACACGTGATGAAGAGAAAGGAAACTACAGCCAAAGCCAAGACCAAGTAAAAAGTCAGGTTGTCATTGTACTCCTTGTCGTGTGTAAAGTCAGTGAACTCCGAGAGCACTTCAGCGAAGCTGTCGCGCACCTCGCACGTTAACAATGACTGTAGCTTGAACGAGAGGCTGTCCGTTGTCCTCCACTTAACAAGTCAGTCTTTGTTTACACCATCTTTATCAGTGACCTGGGTATAGTTCTTATTTCTCCATTCTGTAAGCCCACTCAGAACAGTGCCCTGTCTGTGGCTTTCTGTAGCTAATAGGAGAGCCAACCATTCTGTACAGAGTCACATCAACAGCCACCACTTGTAGTGACCGGTATTGCCCACATCTGCTCGTGCACGAGGAACCATTTCAGCCACCATGAACCACCAGTCTGGACTGGATACAGACCTGAGGGGCGTTGTCGTACTGGTCCTGGAGGAGTATGTCCACTCACTTACTACTGAGGGGTTGAGTCATCTTGAGCTTTAACACGAAACTGAAAATCTTTAATCTGCTCGTAGTCAAAAGAGCGGACTGCATGTATAACTCCACTGTCAGCACTAACAGACACATAGGAGGAGACGGGCACACCGTTTAAAGAGGAGTCCTCTAGTATATAAGAGACACGGGCGTTCTGGTTCCAGTCTGCGTCTCTTGCGTTCAGTGTGAATATAGAGACACCTTGGACGTTGTTTTCTACGATGTATCCTTCATATGATTTTTTTAAAAAGACAGGCGCGTTATCATTGACGTCTAGGATCTGAAGGGCGATCGTGACGCTGCTGGAAAGCGAAGGCACTCCCTCATCAGAACACGTCACACTGATATTATAACCGGACTCTTTCTCTCTGTCTAAATCACTGTCCGTCACTAAGCTGAAGAAGTTGTTAGATGTTGACCTTAATGTAAACGGAATGTCATCGTTTATGGAGCATTTCACTTTTCCATTTTCACCTGAATCTGCATCTTCTATATTGATCATGGTGACGACTGTGTTAGGTTTAGCGTCTTCTGATATCACATTTGATTTAGACATAATGTGAATATCAGGTGTGTTGTCGTTCACATCAATGACATCTACAATTAATGTACAAGAGTCAAGCAGACCTCCCTCATCACTAGCACGTATATTCATCTCAAATGTTCGCGCTTTTTCGTAGTCTATATTGCCACTCAAAGTCACACCGCCATTATCTTTATTTACTTCAAATATTCCAAGAGTATGATCTAACATACCCGAAACAGAGTACGTTATTTTACCATTTTCTGCGTCGTCTGCATCAGTCGCAGGTAACCGTAGTAACAATGGTGCCTAACGGAGCGCCTTCTTTAATAGACGCTCTGCAGTAAACCGCTGAGTAACAATGGGTGCCTAACGGAGCGCCTTCTTTAATAGACGCTTTGTAAACAGACTGGGTGAAAACGGGAGCGTTATCATTAGCGTCTAAAACCGAGATCAGGATCTGCATTGTTCCAGACATCTGGGGCTCTCCGCCATCGACGGCCGTTAACACTAAAGAGAAGTGTTCGTGTTGTTCTCTATCGAGAGGTTTCTCTAAAACCATTTCGATTAATTTCATATTGCCTCCTTGACTGTTTAATTTCAGAGCGAAGTTATCTGTTGGTTTTAGGATATATGTTCGTAAGCCATTTGATCCGACGTCAGGATCAATGGCTCTGTCTAATATGAATTTAGCCCCACTTACCGCAGACTCGCTGATTTTAAATTTCTATATCGCTTTTTTCAAATACCGGGGCGTTGTCATTAACGTCTGTGATCTCAATATTTATTCTGTAGAATTCCATCGGGTTTTCTAATATGATCTGAAAATGGAGCGCACAAGGCGTCGTTTGTCCGCAGATGGCCTCTCTGTCTATTCTGTCTTTGATAACGAGGACTCCTCTTTCCCTGTTCAGCTCGACGTATTCGATGCTGTCACGGGTAAAAATACGGGCTTTACCTGACTTTAGTCTCTTCACATCCAAACCTAAATCCTGTGCTATATTACCGACTACAGAGCCTTTCGCCATCTCCTCGGGTATGGTGTAGCTGACCTGCCCAAGTACCGAGCTGAGACAGAAGATCCAGATAAATTGAAGCCATCCGACGTAGCGTCCCATTGTTCTTCCCGAGTGTCGTTGTATTCTCAATATAACGTAAATATCCTTTTTAGTCTTTGATATTCCACAAAACATCAGTCAGAACACGTGTCGACAACAGCTTAGCCTACATGTTGAAGAAAAGAAAAAAAGAGCGATTCTACTTCACGGTGTTTCGTGTCCTTGTAAAATGCAATGCGCTCGTCCATAGACGGGAAAAGAATCAAACCGATGTGGTAGAAGGTACGGCAGAAGACGGCCTTTAACTGGGACATTTTGGTCTATAGCGGCCCTCAGAGTCCAAATGGCAAAATTACAATGCATTTAAATAAAAAAAAAGTTCAGTGACGCAGGTTAAGGGCCAAATAAATGGTGTATTGTATTGTATTCTGAAATAATTTCTGTAGCAAATTGCACTAATCACATGTTCCAGAATTTATTTGTGGACAAAGCTGAATAATCCCATGTTACAAAGACTTCAATTCTTAAGGTGATCTTAAATATATGTTGCTGAAAAATATGTGAAGGAAGAATTCAGTTATGAAAAAGTACTCCAGCTGAGTAAAATAAACCAGTTTAGCAAGTTAGAAATAGCCTTTTGATTCATAATGTCAAAACAGTAGCTGTCCATGGTGCTAAACATGAGAGAAAAGACGGATTAATACAAAGAGATCATTCTGACAGCGATTTCTAACCTTTAGCTTTCTGCAAAACCATCTCGACATTTTTCGATCCGGCTACTTGGTTATGCATTTTAAGAGCCGCTTTAGGATGTAATTCTGCAGATCGTTGTTGCCAACGTCTAAATCCATAGCTCTTTCCAGAAATGAATTTCGATCCAACGCCTGCAGATTGACTAATTTTGAATTTCATTTCCTCTTACTCAAAGGTTGGGGCATTATCATCAATATCTATGATCTAGATAGATACGCTGTAAAATTCCATCGGATCTTCTAATATTATTTGGAAATGTAACGAACAAGGCGTCGTCTGTTCGCAAAGTGCCTCTCTGTCTATTCTGTCTTTGATAAGGAGGACTCCGCGTTCTTTATTTAGTTCGATGTAAACTGTGCTATCACCGGAATAAACACGAGCTTTACCTGACGCTAGTCTTTTGACATCTAAACCTAGATCCCGGCCTATATTTCCCACTAAAGATCCTTTCGCCATTTCCTCAGGAATGGTGTAGCTGATCTGCCCGAGCACCGAACACGTGGTGACGACAGAGACGAGGAACAGTACTTGCTGCGCCATGAGAGCTCTATCCTGAGCTATTATCACAAACTGAAAGTCTTTAATCTGCTCGCTAGTCACAATACGAGGATCGCACATGCATTTATAACTGCACTCCCTGCACTAACACAAATAGGAGGAAACGGGCACATCCGTTACAGAGAAGTCCTAGTATATAACAGACAGGGCGTTATGGTTCCAGTCACGTCTTCTAGCCTTACGTGAATATACTAAGACCTGGTGTATTGCTTCTGTAGTAAGATAGGCCTCATAGAATGTTATTTCAGAAAAGGGACGTATCGTTTACATCTGAGATCTGTAGATTGAGAGTAACGCTGCTGGTGAGTGAAGGTACTCCCTGATCAGAACACGTCACACTGATATTATACGCAGATTCTCTCTCTCGGTCTAAATCATTGTCCGTCATTAAACTGAAGAAATTATTTGATGTTGCCTTCAAAATGAATGGCATGTTGTCATTAATGGCACAGTAAACTTTTCCATTCTCACCCGAGTCTTGATCTAGAATGTTAATTATTGTCACAACAGTGTTGGATTGGGCATTTTCTGATATAACGTTTGATTTAGACATAATATTAATAACAGGCATATTATCATTCACGTCAACTATATCAACAATAACTTTGCTGGAATCTGTTAGTCCGCCTTCATCACTTGCTCGTACATTTATTTGGAACGTGTGCGCGCTTTCATAGTCTATGTTACCAACTAACCGCACCTCGCCGCTTTCTTCATTCACTTCAAACACACGTCTTACATCATCCATTGTGTTCGTGATTGAATATAGTTACCTTTCCATTTAAACCGTGATCATGCATCAGAAGCACTGACCGCGGTCACTATGGTGCCTTTTGGAGAATTCTCCATCACAGTAGCTTTATATATCGACTGTGTAAAGACAGGAGCATTATCATTAGCATCTAGCACAGTGATGAGAATCTGCATTGTTCCAGACATTTGTGGCTTTCCACCGTCCACAGCCGTTAAAACGAGAGACATATGCTCCTGTGTTTCCCTATCGAGGGCTTTCTGCAAAACCATCTCGACATTTTTCGTTCCGTCTGCTTGGTTATGCATTTTTAGAGCGAAGTTATCCGAAGGCTTTAGAACGTAATTCTGCAGATCGTTGTTGCCAACGTCTAAATCCATAGCTCTTTCCAAGACAAATTTCGATCCAACGCCTGCAGATTCACTAATTTTGAATTTCATTTCGGCTTTCTCAAAGGTTGGGGCGTTATCGTTAATGTCTGTGATCTCGATAGATACGCTGTAAAATTCCATCGGGTCTTCTAATATGATTTGGAAATGTAACATACAAGGCGTCCGTCTGTTTGCAAAGCGACTCTCTGTCTATTCTTGTCTTTGATAAGAAGGACTCCCCTTTCTTTATTTAGTTCGATGTAAACGGTGTTATCGCCGGAATAAACACGAGCTTTACCTGACGCTAGTCTTTTGACATCTAAACCTAGATCCCGTGCTATATATCCCACTAAAGATCCTTTCGCCATTTCCTCAGGAATGGTGTAGCTGATCTGCCCGAGCACCGAACAAACGGAGACGACAGAGACGAGGAACAGTACTTGCTGCGCCATTGTTTTCCTGGATATATCCAAAAGAAGGTCAAACAAAGCGTCCATCCGTTATCCTACAGCTCATTTAAAAAATGTTCATGCTTTCTGAAATAAAAGGCAATATTCCAAAAGTCCAAGAAAATATCCGTTAGACGTTGTTCCCCGTGTCCGTCGTCCTCTCCTCTCTGTGCTGCTGTGCTTTGTGCGTCTGTGCAACGGAGAAAATGCTTCACATCTGAACTAGAACGTAACACGTTGGCCAACAGCGGCCCTAAGAGCCCAGAGCACAAAACTACAGAAAACTGTAATCAAGCGATACTGCATTAATCCTACCTATTTATCTCAAGATGGCCATCTATTGTCATTGTAGGATATGATGGAAAAGAAAATGGCGGCAATAATCGTCAATTAAGGAAAAAATACACTTCAATGTTAAAATGAATGAATCAAAACATGGCAAAGCCACCAACACCAATGATGTGTTAATGGCGTTTGCTTGTAACCAAAGATAACTATCTGCAACACTGCTACTTTCCAAGGTTCTGAAAATACCACTGCTCAATTTGTTAACTTATAGGCCTACCCATTACAGATTATTATTATTAAATATGTGTTGGCATTTCTGGGTGGCTATTGTTATTTTGCAATGAACAAACTAGTGAAGTGGTTATTTTAATTATTTGCATAGCAGAGGAATCGCTGTGTTAAGCAGACTATGTGTGCACAGTGCACGAGACAAAGTAACTGAATGGGCTGGAGAGGGCACGAGGACACAGGAGAAGAACGACAATTTGGAGGACAGAAGAGTTTCAGCAAAGAGTAACGAAAATAAGTAGGCCTATTATTCGTTATGATATAGTCCATTCTAAATGAGTTGAACGACCGTTACGTGTTTGTTGTTTTTTCCGATGCGTTTGTTTTGAGTAGAAAGCTAGTGGAGGCTATAGGCCTACTGTAGACTAACGCTATCAACTCGACGACCAGAGTCGACAACCACAATATAGGCCTATAATATGTTGGGCAATACGCGGACACCATTTATTAAACGTTAGGTGTGAAGAATGAAGTATCAACCGCTTGCACTTTTCCCCACATTGTTTTCCCAGACTGGATTTGATTAAGAAAATTTCGAAAATTTTCCGTTGGACAAGTCATAGAGAGCGTCTCTCCTCACGGCTGACGTCACCCGCTATGGAAACACAGCCACTCTGCGGGCCGGTGTTTCAGTTCAACTCGTGACCGTGTTAACCATAGACATATATACATAGACGCCGCATCGACTGTGGAGGGGTGTGCCTAAAGCGCCGCCATCTTGGTACAGTCATCGCAAACGGATTTAGAGGCATATCAAACTACAAACAGAGGTACTCCTCAATCTCAAAGTACAATTATTCGCTGAATTTTGGACCGATTTTCAAACTTATTGATTTGTTAAAAGCGTCACACATGTAGCTATGATACAAGGCGCTTGGATATTTTTTAAATGCTATTTTTATAATACCTAAAATACAAAGTCTACTTAATGTTATCAGCAGACAATCTTCGGACCCAAGATTAGCAAGGAAAAGATGACGGACTTCTGCGCAGCGTATGTATGCTCTAATCGGTGGAACATACAAACACGATCTCGTGGGATCACTTTTCACAGGTAAAATGTAATTAAGAGATAATCTATAGTGTGAGCAGATTGTTATATAGTCAAATAAACCCCGACAGGACGGACGTAACCCACTAGCATGGTCAGGGATGATGAGTGGAGATGGAGAAGGTGGGACAGGTGCTGGGGAAGCAAGAGGCATAAAGGGATTGATGTGTGAGGAAAACAAGTTTCTTTGACGTATAAGTGTATGTGACATGATGTGTCTTGTTCAAGTTTTTTTGCAAATGTTTGTTTTTCAGGTCCTACAATGGTACGTATGATACCGTGCTTGCTAACATAATGCAGGTGTGTTGCATGTTCTTATTTCAAGCTGTCCCTGTTCAGGTTCAATAATGGACTATAGATGGTTCGGCATCGTAAAAGAAAATAAGGTTTGCAAACCTTTAAGAAGCACACACAGTAATTTTGGTTCCCAGTAAATTGGCAGTACAGTCGACCCACGATGGATGTCACCTGAGCAAAAGCTCTATGACTGTGGCGTTCCCTGTCACCCATTGCTGTTTCACATCTAATGGACATGGTGGCAAAATCCTCTTCCCAGGATAAGAGCTAACACCTACTTGTGCTCAAAAATAATAGTGGGCTGATGATTCCCTCAGAAGGCACAGTAGAGGTGGTGAGAGCAGCAGAGCGGGTGATTCGCCAGAGTTCACTCAGGGCAAGCTCCTAAAGTGGTCATTCATGCCGTCCGTGAGGAGATTGGCACAGACGATGTGTTTTTGCTCGGGGAACATACTGGAGACACACAGTTTGGCATCGACAACCACAGTTCTAACCTACTAAAACTTGTGGTGTCTGTGTTCCTCAAAATCAGGCTGCACCACATCGCAAAACTGACCACACTTAAATACCAGAGTGGCAGCACAAGAAAAGAAGCTGTGTAAAACTGTTCTCTTTCAGGGGTTTTAGCTCCAGTTCATTAAAAATACTATAAATACTCTTGTATATTTTGTTGTATGTGTGTGGCTGTGTTTTTTCTGTTCGATTTAAATATGTAAATAGGAGTGTACCATCAACAACAAAGTTATTGGTGGAGTGATGCCAGACTGAACCGGATTGGATGCGGCCAGGAGAATAATTATTTAAAAGGAACCAAGATGGCTGCGGGCAAGCAGCACTCCTCCTCCTCCTTCCTCCTCCTCCTCCTCCTTCCTCCTCCTCCTCCTCCTCCTCCTCTCCAAACCAGCCACACGTCCGGTCGACAAGTCCTTTGTTCCTGCTCCCCAGGTGGTCTCTCTAATCTCTGTCTGTCTCTCACCCTCCATGTCCTTATATCAATGTAAGGCGTAACAGTAACGTTCATCTGCTCTCTCCTGTAGTTGCCCATCTGCCCCCCCCCACCCCTCTTCTTTTTACAGGTAACTTTGGTTCTGGAGCTGCGAGACCCGTACCCTACACTACTGCTACATTATTAGTATTATTGTTATTGTTAATGTTATTGCTATTACACCTGTTGTTGAATACAACTATGTGTCTGTATGTCTCTCCATGGTCTCTCTCTCTCTTCTTTCTCCCCTCTCGCTCTCCTCTTCCTTCTCTTCTCTGTTCTCCCTTTAACCCCGACCAGTCGAGGCAGACGGCCGTCCACTTTGAGCCTGGTTCTGCTGGAGGTTTCTTCCTGTTAAAAGGGAGTTTTTCCTCTCCATTGTTGCCACGTGCTTGCTCACTGTGGGAACTGTTGGGTTTTCTATTCTGTGATATTGTGAAGTGCATTGAGATAACATTTTTTTTATGATTTGGCGCTATACAAATAAAATTGAATTGAATTAAAGTAGTTTTGTTTGGACTGCCATTTGAGTTGATATCGTTTTCTCCTGTTTTTTTGCTAGCTAGGCAGGGAAGCCTATTGTCATTTGTTTTCTCAGGTTTGTTATTGTTGTTTCTATTTAGAAGTATTTTGGTTGTTTTGGCCTTGCTTGAAACTAGCCAAAAAAACTGTTATAAACTCATTTTATCATTCGGTCGCCTGATGTGTTGTTGTCCCCCTTTACTGGATGAAGCGATCTATTTTTTTGGAAACGCGACCAATGCATGGTCTTAACTACATGGATAGTAGGGTCACAAGTTGATCTGGCTGCCTTTCGTGTTTTCAGGAAGAATTAAAAAAAAAAATTTGTATTTCTCTCTGGGTCTACGGCACAACGGAATCGAATAGCAGTCTGTATTTTTTTTCCCCCACAATGGTATGAGTTCGAATCCCGTAATGTAGCCTATGTTTTGTTTATCTGAGGAAATGTTGCGTCTCAAAGTGATATAGCCTTGCGTCACATTGATTTCCGAAGTCGCTGCTTTTGCTTAATCTATAGAGAAGGAGGACGACCACATCAGCCGACCGAAATGATAGAATGAGCTTATAACAGTGTTTTTGGCTAGTTTCAATCAGTGAAGGGAAACACATTAGGTTTTGATTTAACTGATATGTAAAAGGCGTCTAATTGTTTTGGAAACGCGGACTAATGCATGGTCTTTACTAGGGTCACAACAAGTTGATCTGGCTGCCTTTGCTGTTTTCAGGAAGAATTTGTGACTTGTATTAGGCCTACTACGGCAGAGCAGTCTCCATGTGGGTCAACGGCACAATGGAATGGAATTGTAGTTTGTAATATTTTTTCCCCACAATGGTATGAGTACGAATCCCTTAATGTATCATATTTTAAACATTAATTTTCCATTTATTTCGGCTTAAAACGGTTCTACGTGACAAGTTTCTTCCAATTACACTCCAAATACGAAAGAGATTTGAAATGTTTTGACATTTTATTGAATAAACAAATCAAAGAAGCATTCGAAAGGACAGCTACGAGTCTGGTCCCGATTTCCAACATCTGGCGTAGCCACGACAACAAGCGACGCATTCGGCTAATGGTCACCAGTTCACACGGTCACGAGTTGAACTGAAACACCGGAAAAACATACATTTTCATGAGGTCGGTAGGCTATTTCTTTCTTTATCTATTTATTTCGATATTCTTTTATTTTGTGGATCTTTTATATAATGCGTTTTATTGTATTTTCCTGTTTGTATGTAATCAGATAATTCAATTGTCCATTTGATTATTTTACAATACGTTTCCTTGTTTAAAGCAATAGATTTTTGAACTAGTAAAACTATTGTGATTCATTGTATTGCCCATTCTGTTAAAATAATCTATTCATATAAAAAGAAAAGTAATTACTACATGTAAGCTAGATGGAGGCACCACCGGTAATATTTGTGTTCTGATTTGACGGGTCACATATATTCCATGAAGATTCACTTAATACCAGAACATAAGAAAAACATATGTAAGATCACATCTACATTTCACAATCAAGAAAATAATCTTGAATTAAGTGCCATTTCCAACCTCAAGTGGAGAGTCTGGTTCATCCAGGATGCTCTTTTCACTCTGTATTCGCTGCAGGTCCCTGTAGAACTGGGGTCCATTATCAGAACATTCTGACTACCAGCGTTGCCAAAGTTACAGTCACTCTTTCTGGAGTCAGTGGTCCTGCACACCTCATAATTGTACACGTGCAGGAGGTACATTCTAACTTTGTTATGAACACATTGAACGTTCAATGCTAGTTCAATTGCTTTTACGTGAGCCAGTCTACATAAGCTGTAAATGCATTTTCAAAACAAATATCCCCACAGACTGTAATGCTGTACATGTGCATGGTTCAGTCTCCTATCTACATTACTTAATTTCTATCCAAATAATAGTATCATCAAATCAACATTCAAGTAAAAGCCACTTACACAACGGCGCTATTGTTGAGCAGACTCATCTGCATGGAACATTACTGCAATCTAGCAACAGCATTTCAGCTCCATGGACAATGGAAGCTACGAGTCACCCCAAAAAAATTGAGATAACAGCCGATTTTAAAATGCCATTTATGTATAGTAACATTCACACAGCGATTTGTCTGTTTCATTGAAATGCAGCACGCATATTTAATGCAATAAAATCAATTAACCTCAAAAGTCAGCATCATCAAGTCACACGTAATAAATTACTACTTGGCAAAAGGTTTTCGAGGAAAAAATATTTGTGAAAAAACAAAGAACAAATACCACAACGGAAAATCAAAACTTTCAACCTCTAGTGGTGAGTCTGGGTTCGATCCAGATCTCTTTCACTCTGTATTCGCTTGCATGGTCCCTGTAGAACCTGGGTCCATTCATCCAGAACGTCCTGACTACCAGCGTGACCAAACTACAGTCACTCTTTCTGGAGTCATGGTCCCGCACACCTCGTAATTGTACACAGTGCTGCGAGAGGTCCCTGTCCCCAAAGTGTCTGAGTAACGTGGAGGATAATATGGAATCACCGGGAGATTGGAATGATACAGGATACGAGACTGTCTCCATCTGTAGATTTTCACTGATATGACACCAACTAAACACGTAAATAAGAGAGAAAGGAAACTACATGCCAAACCAAGACTAGAATAAAAAGTCAGGTTGTCATTGTACTCCTGTCGCGGTGTAAAGTCAGTGAACTCCGAGACACTTCAGGAAAGCTGTCCGCCCACCACCACGTTAACAATGACCGTAAAGCTGAACGAGAGTGGCGTCGCGTTGTCATCCACTATAACAGTCAGTCTTCTGTTCACAGCATCTTTATCGGTGACTGGGCGGATAGTTCTTATATCTCTCATTCTGTAAGCCCACTTCAAACAGCGCCCTGTCTGTGGCTTCTGATATTTATAGGAATAGGAAACAAGGTCCATGCATATCCAGATCCACATCAACAGCCACCACTTAGTGACCAGATAGCCCACATCTGCTGAACGAGGCACCATTTCAGCCACCAGAAAACCACCAGTCTGGACTGGATACAGAACCCTGAGGGCGTTGTCGTTCTGGTCCTGGATCAGTATTTTTACACTCACATTACTACTGAGCGCGGAGAGCCTCCATCTTGAGCTTATACACCCGCGAACTGAAAGTCTAAATCTGCTCGTAGTCGAAGAGCGGACTGCATGTATAACTCCACTGTCAGCCAAACTAACAGACACATAAGAGGAGACGGAACACCGTTAATAGGAGGAGGTCTTCCAGTATGTAGAGACACAGCGGCATTCTGTTCCAAGTCTGCATCTTTCTGCTTTGATTGGTGAATATAGATTGGCCTGGTGTGTTGTTTTTCAACAATGTAGGACTCATATGCAATTGTCTCAAAAACAGGAGCATTGGTCATTAACGTCTGAAAAATAAGTAAGGTTAGATGAAAGCTGCTAGAAAGCTGAGGCCATCCTTCAATCTGAACAGATCACAGCACCTGATATTGTTAACTTAGAATGCCTTTCTCTGTCCAGGCTGCTTTCTGTCAAAAGGCTATAGAAACTACCGGAAAGGCTTTGAATTCAAAAATGGTTATATTTTTCATTAAATAATACATTCAACGTGGCCATTGTCTCTTTCAGAATCGGGATCGTGTACACTCAAGCATAGCTAAACTGTATTGCAGGGGAATCCCTCAGGTCTTGATTGGGATATAGAAATTACTTTAATGATGGGGTGATTGTCGTTATGTCAGTTTTATATCCACAATCACTTTACTTGAAATCTGACAGACCTCCTCGATCAGTGGCCTCTATATCAATTCTGAATAATGTTTAAGCCTTTTCATAATCAATTGGCCCACTAAATATAATGTCACCCTCTTCTGTTACCTTGAAAAAGCTTATGGCCACGGTATCCATGCTATTCCCGATGACGTATGTTACCTCCCCATTGGTATCTTTATCTGCATCAGATGCACTCACTTTCGTTACAAGTGTTCCTTTAACGGAATTTCTTTTGAGGTTTGCTTTGTAAACGGAAATGAGTAAAAAACCGGAGCGTTTGTCGGCACCATCCAGGCACGGTGATATAAATCTGCATTGTCCAGACATTTGTGGTTCCCCGCCGTCCAAGCCGTAAAATCAAAGAGATGCCTCTTGTTTTTCTCCTCTGTCAAGAGCTTTTGTAAAATCATTTCTACTTTCTTACTTCATCGACTTGACCATGTAATTTAAGAACGAAATTGTCACTAGACTTCAATGTATAGCTTTGAAGACCATTACGTCCTATATCCAGGTCGATTGCTTTTTCTAACATGAATTTAGAACCAACAACTGCTGTTTCGCTTATTTCAAATCGTCGTTCAGCCTTCTGAAATAGAGGAGCGTTGTCATTAATATCTGTGATCTCAACCATAATTTGAAATAATTCCATTGGGTTTTCTAGAGTAATTTGAAAAATGTAAA
>OLKM01001394.1:13839-29085 GCA_900291075.1 Melanogrammus aeglefinus | reverse complement strand
AAATGCATTTGCAGCAAATGCAACTGAGCTCAGTAAAACAGAATGAACCTGCATTAAACGTTCAATGTGTTCATAACAAAGTTAGAATGTACCTCCACTGTCACCCAAAAAATCTGAAGATAACAACAGATGGAAAAGGGCATCTATGAATTTAAAATTCACACAGCTATTTGTCTGTTTTATTGAAATGCAACACGCATATCTTATCCAATAAGATCAATACAACTCAACAGTCAGCATCATCAAGTCACACTTTCTGAATGACTTCTACTTGGTAACAATTTTCCATAAAAAACATATTTGAGAAAAAACAAGGACGATACCAAACGAAAAATCATACTTTTCTAACCTCCAGTGGAGAGTCTGGTTCATCCAGGATGCTCTTTTCACTCTGTAGTCGCTGCATGGTCCCTGTAGAACTGGGGACCATTATCAAAACATTCTGACTACCAGCGTTGCCAAATTTACAGTCACTCTTCCTGGAGTCAGTGGTCCTGCACACCTCGTAATTGTACACGTGCTGGAGAGTCCCTGTCCCCAAAGTGTCTGAGTAACGCGGTGGATAATATGGAATCACCGGGAGATTGGAATGATACAGGATACGAGACTTGTCTCCATCTGTAGAATTTTCACTGATATGATCACCACTAAAACACGTTGATGAATAGAAAGGGAAACTACAGCCAAAAGCCAAGACAAGTAAAAAGTCAGGTTTTGTCATTGTACTCCTTGTCATGTGTAAAAGTCAGTGGAACTCCGAGAGCCACTTCAGGGAAGCTGTCCGCCACCGCCACGTTAACAATGACTGTAGCTGAACGAGAGGGCTGGCCGTTGTCCTCACTACTATAACACCAGTCTTTGTTTCACAACATCTTTATCAGTGACTTGGCGGGATATTTCTTATTTTTCTCCATTCTGTAAGCCCACTTCAAACAAGCACCCTGTCTGTGCTTTCTGTAGTTTATAGGAGAGCCAGGCATTCTGTCCAGAGTCCGCATCAACAGCCACCACTTTAGTGACCAGATAGCCCACATCTGCAGAACGAGGAACCATTTCAGCCACCAGAGAGAACCACAGTCTGGACTGGATACAGAACCTGAGGGGCGGTTTGTCGTTTCTGGTCCTGGTATCAGTAATTTTCACACTCACATTACTACTGAGGGCGAGGAGAGCCTCCATCTTGAGCTTTAACTTGGAACTGAAAGTCTTTAATCTGCTCGTAGTCAAAAGAGCGGACTGCATGTATAACTCCACTGTCAGCACTAACAGACACATAGGAGGAGACGGGCACACCGTTTAAAGAGGAGTCCTCTAGTATATAAGAGACACGGGCGTTCTGGTTCCAGTCCACGTCACTGGCCTTTACTTTGAATATTGAAAGCCCAGGTGTGTTGTTTTCAACAATAAAGGCCTCATATGAGCTCTTGTCAAAGACAGGCGCATTGTCATTTACATCCGAGATTTGTAGATTGAGAGTAACGTTGCTGGAGAGAGTGGTCACCCCCTGGTCCGAACAAGTCACACTAATGTTATACTCCGAAGCTGTTTCTCTATCCAGCTCCCTTTCCGTCAAAAGCGTATAGAAATAGTTTGTTGTTGTTTTCATGGCGAAGGGAATGTTGTCGTTTATAATGCAACAGACTTCACCATTTGCATTTGAATCTGGATCTTGAACGTTAATCATTGTTACAACGGTATTTGATTCGGAGTCCTCAGATATTACATTTGATTTTGACATTATTTTAATCAAAGGTTTAGTGTCGTTAACATCCACTACTTCAATAATGACTTTGCATGAGTCTGTTAAGCCACCCTCATCACTTGCTCGTAAACTAATATGGTAATTCCGTGCAGTTTCGAAATCAATTATACCGTTCACACTAATTGTACCGCTTTCTTTGTCTACATTAAATATACCATTTGCCTGATCTAATATTGATAACGAATACGTCACCTTTCCATTTGTTCCATGATCTGCATCTGTCGCGCTGACACTAGTAACAACTGTCCCTTTTGGGGAATTTTCAATAACCGTTGCTTTGTATGTCGAGTGTGTAAAAACAGGAGCGTTATCATTGGCATCTAATACTGTAATTACAATCTGCATTGTTCCAGACATCCGACGGAGCTCCTCCGTCTACGGCAGTGAGAATCAACGATATAATTTTGTTTTGTTCTCTGTCGAGAGGCTTTTGCAAAATCATCTCAATATTTTTTGTTCCGTCTACTTGACTGTGTAATTTTAGATCGAAATTATCGGTTGGTTTAAGGTCGTAGCTTTGTAGGCCGTTCGCGTCGACATCAAGATCCACAGCCCTATCTAAAACAAATTTTGCACCAATTACAGCAGATTCACTGATTTTGAAGTGGACTTCGTTTTTTTCAAAAGTCGGTGGATTATCATTAATGTCGGTGATCTCAACGGTGATCGTGTAGAATTCCATAGGCTTCTCTAAAATAATCTGAAAATGTAGCACGCAAGGCGTCGTCTGCCTGCAAATCGCCTCTCTGTCTATTCTTTCTTTGAGGAGGAGGACTCCGCGTTCTTTGTCCAGCTGGATATACTGTGTACCGTCCCCGGTATATATACGAGCGTTACCTGAGTTTAATCTTCTAATATCGACACCTATGTCTTGAGCTATGTTTCCGACGAAAGATCCTTTTGCCATTTCCTCGGGAATAGAATAACTGACCTGCCTGTGAACAGAGCTGGTCGAAAAAAACGAGATAAAAAACAGTAGTCCAGTTTGCCGACGCATTGTTCATGCAGACAAGCTCCTTGTAAAATTAGGCCTATATGAAACGATATAGGCTATATTCCAAATGCGTTATTTGCATCCATCCAATTCAACAACCGCTGCAACAACGAATTAATCTTCGTCTAAAATCCACAAGTATCGAATAAGGGTCATTGCGTTCCTTTTCAGATGGACGACACTGGGAGGGCGTCTAGGACAGACGTTTCCCCGTGAAACATGTCGAGATAATGTGCGAGGCAAGACCGCCCGTAAACTGCACATATTGGCCAACAGCGGCACTAAGAGTACAATGTATCGAACTACAGAATAAATGCAATTATATAATCTAGGAATATATGAATTCCAAGATTAAATAAATAATCCATGAAGATATTGAAGCAACAATTTACAGTCCCAGTATATCGAAAATGTGTTTGAATTGATACATCCCTGTGAAGCAATAAATCAAATAATATTTTATATTAGTTACTAAAACTAAAATTTGTTTGAGGACAATACTTGGAATGATAAATGGTTTGAACAAATTAGATCTCACCAAACACATTGGCTTGCTAGGAGTTGTAGATATTGCCATATCAGTGAAGTAATAGACATACAGTTTGAGTAGAAATACAAATAGATAGAAAAACAAGACAGACAAACGTAGGTTTGTTCATGGTTCTGATACGATCAAGCCATTTTTACACACACACACCACACACACACACACATCACAACACACACACACACCCACACACACACACACACACACACACACACAACACACACACACACACACACACACACACACACACACACACACACACACACATTAAACTTTTTGTAAATACAGATACAACAAACATAGACAAATATAAAGAGGGGAATCGTCTTAAAATCTAACCTCCAGTGGAGAGTCTGGTTCATCCAGGATGCTCTTTTCACTCTGTATTCGCTGCATGGTCCCTGTAGAACTGGGGTCCATTATCAGAACGTTCTGACTACCAGCGTTGCCGAACTTACAGTCACTCTTTCTGGAGTCAGTGGTCCTGCACACCTGTAATTTGTACACGTGCTGGAGAGTCCCTGTCCCCCAAGTGTCTTGGAGTACACGTGGATGTAATATGGAAATCACCGGGAGATTTGGAATGATGCAGGAATATGAGACTGTCTCCATCCTGTTAGATTTTCACTGATATGATCACCACTAAACACGTGATGAAGAGAAAGGAAACTACAGGCCAAAGCAAGACCAAGTAAAAAATCAGGTTGTCATTGTACTACCTTGTCATGGTAAAGTCAGTGAACTCCGAGAGCACTTCAGGGAAGCTGTCTGCCACCGCCACGTTACAATGACTGTAGCTGAACGAAGAGGGCTGTTCCGTTGTCTCCCACCATATAACAGTCAGTCTTTGTTTCACAGCATCATTTATCAGTGACTTGGCGGATAGTTCTTATTTCTCCAATTCTGTAAGCCCACTTCAAAACAGTGCCCTGTTCTGTGGCTTTCTGCAGTTTTAATAGTGAGCAGGCATTCTGTCCAGTTCCACATCAACAGCCACCACTTTAGTAACCAGATTAGCCCACATCTGCCTGAACGAGGCGCACCAATTTCCAGCCACCAGACAACACCAGTCTGGACTGGATACAGAACCTGAAGGGGCGTTGTCGTTCTGGTCCTGGATCAGTATTTCACACTCACATACTACTGAGGGGAGGAGAGCCTCCATCTTGAGCTTTTAAACACGGAACTGGAAAATCTTTATCTGCTCGTAGTCAAAAGAGCGGACTGCATGTATAACTCCACTGTCAGCACTAACAGACACATAGGAGGAGACGGGCACCCCGTTTAAAGAGGAGTCCTCTAGAATAAAAGAGACACGAGCGTTCTGGTTCCAGTCTGCGTCTCTTGCGTTCATTGTGAATATCGAAATGCCCGGTGCGTTGTTTTCTGCAAGGATTGCTTCATATGATCCCTTGTCGAACACTGGGAGCGTTTATCATTTATATCTGAAATCTTTAAGCCGAGAATGATGCTGCTGGAGAGCGACGGTACTCCCCGGTCAGAACACGTCACGGTGATGTTATATTGGGATGCCACTTTCCCTGTCTAATGTTACCTCCGTTACCACGCTGTAAAAACCCGTTCATTGTAGAATCTATCTTAAACGGAATACCTATTTTATCGATCAAATTGCATTCCACCTCCCCGTTATTTTCAGAGTCTGGGTCGGTTATGCCTCAACATCGCTATAAACCGTGTGTTTGGAGGAGAGTCCTCCAAATTATAGAATCTAATTTAGAAACAATGTTTGGATAAGTCGGTTGTCGTTTGGTGTCCGACCGACATAACTATCACCTTACTTGAGTCGGAGAGTCCTCCATTGTCTACTGCCTCGATATCAATTTGATATATGCTTTAGCTTTTCATAATAATATCGCCTATCAAGATAATTTCCCCACTCTTTTTTTCATCCGACCTGAAATAGCTCGGTCAAACGATGCTTGCTGTTCGAAATTAAGTAGGAATATATCACCGTTTTGAAACCATTTGTCCTTGTCCCGTTGCACTAACAGTCGTCAATTTGGTGCCTTTGGGGAATTTTCCATTACTTTGGCATTATACCATCGGGTTTCGTGAACACAGGGGAATTGTCATTTACATCTAATACAGTAATGTGTATCTGCATCGTCCCTGACGTTTGCGGCTCTCCTCCATCCATAGCAGTCAACAGCAATGACAATTGTTCATTTTGTTCCCGATCTAGAGATTTCTGTAAAACCATTTCTACCTTTTTGCTTCCGTCGGCCTGGTTTTCTAGTTTCAATGCGAAGTTAGCAGTTGGATTAAGCGAATAGCTTTGAGCCATTTAGGCCGATGTCTAAATCTATGGCTTTCTCCAGAACGAATTTCGATCCTATAATGGCAGATTCGCTAATTTCCAAGCGCTTCACGTGTGTTGGTAAAAAACTGGGAGTATTGTCGTTCTATATCAGTAATTTCTACCGTCACGGAAACCAACTCCATCGGGGTTCAATAATTATCTGAAATGCAGCGCACAAGGCGTAGTTTTCACCACATAAGGATTCTCGGGTTCTATTTTCTCTTTTGATGACAAGGACTCCCTCTTTCTTTATATCAATCGATATGTATTCCGTAGTGCCCTCCTTATACACACGAGCTTCCGGTCTTTAGTTCTTTTAACATCCAATCCTAAATCCTGACGATAATTTCCGACGATGGAACCCGTCGCCATTTCTTCGGGAATAGAATAACTGACCTGGCTGAGCACGTAACTGAAAGAAAAGGACGAAGATAAACAAGACGGTCCAACGTCTTTGTTCTCCAATGCATTTTCTCTCTTTTGGTTCCAGAGTAATTGTATCCAGAAAAGTCACATTGATCTGATAAAAGATGACGACAAACGAAACTAATACTTAAAATCCTTGTATCATGATTCAAATAACCCAAACATAGATCGCTGTTGTGGCTCATTTTGAAGACGACTGTGCGACCCGGTGGTCCTCTTTCGAATGCATCAGTTCTATTGAGGAGGTGCACACATTGCGTCTGAAACTGCTGCACAGCGGTCTACAGCGTCCCTTTGAGTTCAAAATGGAAAACTACAGGACATAGGACCACCACAATTACTCCATCAAATAAAATACCTTCTGTTAACAAGGATTGAGGTAGTAATTACATTTTTTATGAACAAAAATGACTTAGAAATGGTCTGAATATTTATACGGGTCCGTTTTTGAGATGTTGTAGTATATTACATTAAAAGTGTTTAATTTGATTGGGTGAAAACACAAACTAGTTCAACCCAGAGTAGCATTAGAGTGCTACAACATTTGAAAACAATGCGTAAATATGCTACATAACCCATGATCAAGCATATGTATTCATTAATTTAATTGTACATGACTTTAATCCTAAATTGACCATAAACAGGTTACTTCTTGGACGAGAACAGAGAGACAACCTGAACACATAAGTATAACTCTCCAGGGTCTCCCGAAGCACAGGATACAGCAGAGAAAAAGGAAAAAAGGTTATGGGAAATGGCTCTAACCTCTAGTGGAGAGTCTGGTTCATACCAGGGATGCTCTTTTTCACTCTGTATTCGCTGCATGGTTCCTGTAGAACTGTGGTCCATTATCAGAACATTCTGACTACCAGCGTTGCCAAACTTACAGTCACTCTTTCTGGAGTCAGTGGTCCTGCACACCTCATAATTGTACACTGCGTGCTGGAGAGTCCCTGTCCCCAAAGTGTTGTGAGTAACGTGGGTTGGATAATATGGAATCACCGGGAGATGTGGAATGATACAGGATTCGAGAGACTGTCTCCATCTGTAGATTTTCAGTGATATGATCACCACTAACACGTGATGAAGAGAAAGGACACTACAGCCAAAGCCAAGACCAAGTAAAAAGTCAGGTTGTCATTGTACTCCTTTGTCGTGTTGTAAAGTCAGTGAACTCCGAGAAGCACTTCAGGGAAGCTGTCTGCCACCGCCACGTGAACAATAAACTGTAGCTGAAGCGAGAGGGCTGTCCGTTGTCCTCCACTATAACAGTCAGTCTTTGTTTCACAGCATCTTTATCAGTGACTTGGCGGATAGTTCTTATTTCTCCATTCTGTAAGCCCACTTCAAACAGCGCCCTGTCTGTGGCTTTCTGTAGTTTATAGGAGAGCCAGGCATTCTGTCCAGAGTCCACATCAACAGCCACCACTTTTAGTGACCAGATAGCCCACATCTGCTGAAACGAGGCACCATTTCAGCCACCAGAGAACCACCAGTCTGGACTGGATACAGAACCTGAAGGGGCGTTGTCGTTCTGGTCCTGGATCAGTATTCTCACACTCACATTACTACTGAGGGGAGGAGAGCCTCCATCTTGAGCTTTAACAAACTAGCTGCAGTGCTTTAAATTTGTTCATAGTCAAAAGAGCGCGCTGCATACAGAACTCCAGTTTCAAGAGTTGATAGAAACATGAGTAGAGGCTGGACTACCACTGACCTGCGTGTCCTCCAGAAGATACGACACTCTGGCATTCTGATTCCAGTCAACGTCTCGAGCGCTGACTGTAAATATGGAGACCCCTGGCTCATTGTTCTCTACAACATGAGCTGAATAGCTCTTTTTAGTGAATATTGGTGCATTGTCGTTTACATCAGAAATAACAAGCCTTAAAGTTGTTGCACTGGATAAGGGAGGAGAGCCTGAATCTGTTGGCGGTGATGTTATTGTTGTTATTTCTGACGTTGTTTCACGATTCAAAAACTACATCTGATAGCAGGTTGTTAATAATTTGTTAAAGAGGATTGTATTTTTAAATGGGAGATTCGAATCAATTGAACATGTTATTCTGCCCATTTTTTCTCTGAATCCCAATCTTTTACATTGATTACAGCTATGGTGGTCCCAGGAGGGGCGGTCTTCTCGATACAGGGCTAGAGAATGACATCACATTTATTACTGGAGCATTATCATTGATATCAATTACCTCAATGATTACCTTACTTGTATCATCCAGGCCACCCTGATCTTTGGCTCCAACTCTTAATTCATATTTTATATCCTTTTCAAAGTCAATTTTGCCGGTTACTGATATTTTACCAGATCCACTGTCAATATAAAATAATTCACCTAAACCCCCTTTTAGGTTTGTCAAATAGTAGGTCACCAAACCATTGGAACCAGTGTCAGCATCTGAAGCATTTACAGTGGAAATAAAGGTCCCAATAGGGGCGTTCTCTACCACTGTAGCTCTGTATACAGACTGGTTAAACACGGGAGAATTATCATTAACATCTAGAACAGTACATCTATACATGATATTATCTGCTGTACCAGGATCTTCTGTGGGATGTTCCACGCGTCAACAGCAATCAGCTGTTTTAATGAAAATTAGGATTTGTTCTCTGTCTAAGATTTCTGTAAGATTAATTTGCTGCGAATTTGCTGCCGTCTGCCTTTAGAACGTTGTTGAGGAGAGGAAATGTTCGTTCTTGGTTAACATATAAATTTTGTCAAACTAATTGGGCCCTACATCAGGATCATCCGCATTTTCTAAACTAAAACGAGAACCTACGATAGCCGACTCACTGATCTCCAGTCGTATGTTTCTATTTTTAAAAGTAGGAGCATGGTCATTTATGTCAAGAATTTCAATTATCACACGATGCAGTTCTATTGGATTTTCTAAGATGATTTCGAAGCTAAAGCTACAAGGTGTAACGTCGCCACAGAGCTGCTCTCGGTCCATCCTCTCATTCACGACTAGAGTCCCTTTGTCTGTCTTCAGATCGGCGTATTGAGGGCTTTCTCCCGTCAAGATTCTTGCTCGGCCTGAACGGAGCCTTTTCAGATCCAACCCTAAATCCTGCGCAACGTTGCCGATTCGTGACCCCTTTTTCATCTCCTCCGGAATAGAATACCGGATTTGGCAACTGGCCAAACATCAAGAAAAATCACGACATAAAGAAAAATTATCCCACATTTTACTGCGACATGAAAGGCAACATTCCCACCCTATTGTGGTGTAACGCCATTTTCAAAAGCAGTTAATCCTTGACGAACACTCATCAATCGATATCACAATCCACAAAAAGAGAAAAGCAAAAAATCAAGCTCCGGTAAATTATTTGTAACCCTCAATTTATTGATTTAAACTCCCTTTAAAACAACAAGACGAGTTTCGAAACGAGCGTGCCTCGGTCGAGCTCCACCCTGAATGCGTCGTTGGTGGTTCAGTTCGCCTCTCCATTCGCGGTAAAAGGGATGGGAAGCTCCAACTAGCATAATCTGAATACACACTATTATTTTTTCAACTGACCAACAGCGTCCCTTAGAGTTCAAAAACAGGGATGTTCAATACTGATTTTAGAGTGGGACTATCAAACATTGGTCGTTATGACCTTTATGATTTCAATGTAGCATATTACTGAGGTCCCGATTTGCAGATTGAACATTCCTGAGATGCAACGTACACTTTTGCCTGGGAGTTTAAATGACAAAAAATGTTTTGGATATTGTTGTGATATTGAAATTTCAAATTATTGCAACCAAGTATGGCCTATAGGGGAGCTGAATTGAATCCTCCAAATATAACATTGATTTGAATTCACTGAAAGATTGTGATACTACAAGCTCTCACTGCTATAAATCGATAAATTATCGGAAACAAAACTTTATTAATTGTTTTATGATGAGAGTTATTTCACATTACATACCCACACACAGAGACAGGCAACACACACACCACACACACACACACACACAACACACACACACACACACACACACACACACACACACACACACACACACCACACACACACACACACACACACACACACACACACACACACACACACACACACACAACCACCTGCACACCCACCACACACATGGCAAGGCCACATAGATCTAGTTAAAGGATACATTTTAGCCAATAGCATCAGCTAGTAACACAGCAACGCAAACAGGTTGATGAATTAATATTGAATGGTCCATAATAATGCAGAATTGTCGTATTTAATTTCAATTGAAGACATTCTCCAACAATTTCATATCATTGCCTTAAATTTCAACTCACTCCAGAGAATGCTAATTGTAACATTCTTGAAATAAGGTCTAGAGATGATGTTACTCAGTCTTGTGTCAGTCTCTCTGCTCTTATCTTCAGGCGCTGTCCTTTTTGGTGGTGCTGATCAAATCTAACAAGCTAAAATAAACATTCATAAAAAACCACATGTGATGTGGTTGTGATAGAACTCACCTCCAGTGGAGAGTCTGGTTCATCCAGGATGCTCTTTTCACTCTGTATTTTCTGCATGGTCCCTGTAGAACTGGGGTCCATTATCAGAATGTTCTGACTACCAGCGTTGCCGAACTTACAGTCACTCTTTCTGGAGTCAGTGGTCCTGCACACCTCGTAATTGTACACGTGCTGGAGAGTCCCTGTCCCCAAAGTGTCTGAGTAACGCGGTGGATAATATGGAATCACCGGGAGATTGGAATGATACAGGATACGAGACTGTCTCCATCTGTAGATTTTCACTGATATGATCACCACTAAACACGTGATGAAGAGAAAGGACAACTACTAGCCAAAGCCAAGACTAAGTATAAAAGTCAGGTTGTCATTATACTCTCTTGTCGTGTGTAAAGTCAGTGAACTCCAGAGAGCACTTCAGGGAAGCTGTCTGCCACCCGCCACGTTAAGAATGACTGTAGCTGAAACGAGAGGGCTGTCCGTTGTCCCTCCACTATAACAGTCAGTCTTTGTTTCACAGCATCTTTTATCAGTGACTTGGCGGATTAGTTCTTATTTCCTCCATTCTGTAAAGCCCACTTCAAACAGCGCCCTGTCTGTGGCTTTCTTGTAGTTTATAGGAGAGCCAGGCATTCTGTCCAGAGTCCACATCAACAGCCACCACTTTAGTGACCAGATAGCCCACATCTGCTGAACGAGGCACCATTTCAGCAACCAGAGAACCACCAGTCTGGACTGGATACAGAACCTGAGGGGCGTTGTCGTTCTGGTCCTGGATCAGTATTTTCACACTCACATTACTACTGAGGGGAGGAGAGCCTCCATCTTGAGCTTTAACACGGAACTGAAAGTCTTTAATCTGCTCGTAGTCAAAAGAGCGGACTGCATGTATAACTCCACTGTCAGCACTAACAGACACATAAGAGGAGACGGGAACACCGTTAATAGAGGAGTCTTCCAGTATGTAAGACACGCGGGCATTTTGGTTCCAGTCCGCATCAACGGCTTTAATCACCAATACTGAAGTACCCGGCGGGTTGTTTTCTACAACGTTTGCCTCATATGAGGTCTTCTCAAACAGGGGCTGGTTATCATTCACGTCCATAATCTGAAGTGCGAGAGTGATACTGCTGGAGAGCGAGGGCACGCCCTTATCCGAACACGTGACACTCACGTTATAATAAGAGGCGACCTCCCGGTCCAACGCAACGTCCGTAACTAGACTATAAAACCCATTTAATGTAGATTGTATTTTAAACGGGATACTACTGATCATACTGCATTCAACCTCACCATTCTCTGCAGAATCCGGATCACTAACGCTCAGCATGGCGATCACGGTGTCTGGAGGAGAGTCCTCTATTATATTGTCGGATTTAGAGAGAACGTTTATCAGAGGTCTGTTGTCGTTCACGTCGATGACGTCAACTATGATCTTGCTGGAATCGGACAGACCGCCTCTGTCTACGGCTTGTATATCAACCTGATAGTGTTTATTTTTTTCGTAGTCTATGTTACCGACCAGCGTAACCTCCCCGCTTGTCTTGTCAATTTGAAATATCTCTGAAACTCGATGCTTACTATTGGATATTGAATAGGATATTTCTCCGTTAGAGTCTTTGTCTTTGTCGGAGGCGCTAACTGTCATTACACTTGTTCCTTTCGGTGAATTCTCCGTTAAGGTCGCCTTGTACACCGGCTTTGTGAAATGTGGTGAATTATCATTTGCATCCAACACAGTGACGTATATCTGCATTGTCCCTGACATTTGTGGATCTCCTCCGTCGAAGGCAGACAACAGCAGCGATATTTGTTCGCTCTTCTCCCGATCTAAAGGCTTCTGTAAAATCATTTCTACGTTTTTACTTCCATCAATTTGTTTTTCTAATTTTAAAACAAAATTATCTTTCGGGGTAATAGAGTAACTTTGAAGGCCATTCAAACCAATGTCCGCATCAATTGCTTTGTCAAGCACAAATTTAGACCCAACGACTGCAGACTCACTGATTTCAAAATGTTTCTGATTCGATGCAAAGATGGGAGCGTTGTCGTTAATGTCTACGATTTCCACAGCTATACGAAACAATTCCATCGGATTTTCTAATATCAGTTGAAAATGTAATGCGCATCGGCGTCGTCTCACCACAGAGCGCCTCTCGGTCTATTCTGTCTCTGATAACGAGCGCTCCTCTATCTTTATTCAGCTCAATGTACGCTACGCCGTCCGCCGAATGAATGCGTGCTTTCCCATTTACCAGCCTTTTTAATTCCAGCCCTATATCTTGAGCTACATTTCCAACCAGAGAGCCTACTTTCATTTCCTCAGGAATAGAGTAACTGACTTGCCCGGCCTCAGTACCGAATGAAAGCAACGCGATGAAGAACAGTAGGCCCACTGGCCCCTGCATTGTTTTGTCTGGCTGTTTTTTCAGATCCATTTGAACAAAAATGTACTCCAAATGGTAAAGTTCCCAAAGTGGAAGTCAGAAGAGCAACAAGAAAAAACAAAATTACATTCCGGGATCCAAGTGGTGTAAAACATGAGCTGAGTACATCTGTCAATGTGTTGTCTGCAGATCTCAACGCGAGGCTTTGTATTTTATAATATCACAAGAGGGGAGTTACCGTAGCTGGTCTTCATAGAACCGGCCACACACTGGCCAATAGCGGCCCTGTCTGTTCACTCAGTAGAACTACAAAATAAAAGCAATAAAAAATACAGATTTTGAAAAATATTACACCGTAATAAGACAACGTTTAACAGTGGTTAAAAAAATAATTTCACATTTTTATTGAAACCAGAATATATAAATAAAGAGGATAGCCAATGATCAATTGTGTATACATGCGTCACACACGTCTCTCTCTCTCTCTCACTCACTTACGCACAAGATAAACACACCTTAAAAGTATGTTTGCGTTTTGAGTAAAGAAGGGAACAAAAAACAGTTGGTAGTAAAAGGCACTTGAGGTACCAATATTTGAGTGTTATGCTGAATTTGTTTCTTTTTCAACCAAATCCCATTAAAACATCTTTCTTCAAATGACAAGTGATATGTCTCCAATGTACTGTCGGGACATCTGGTTAGTTTGAGCCATTTTTTCAGAAAACATCAATAACAATTAATTGTACAGAATATGATCAGGGGAAGAATTAGATGATAATTGGTTAATTTCTAACCTCAAGTGGAGAGTCTGGTTCATCCAAGATGCTCTTTTTACTCTGCATTCTCTGCATGGTCCCTGTAGAACTGGGGTCCATTATCAGAACGTTCTGACCACCAGCGTTGCCAAACTTACAGTCACTCTTTCTTGAGTCCGTGGTCCTGCACACCTCATAATTGTAGACGTGCTGGAGAGTCCCTGTCCCCAAAGTGTCTGAGTAACGTGGTGGATAATATGGAATCACTCGGGAGATTGGAATGATACAGGATCGAGACTGTCTGCCATCTGTAGATTTTCAGTGATATGGATCACCACTAAACACGTGATGAAGAGAAAGGAAACTACAGCCAAAGCCAAGACTAAGTAAAGAGTCAGGTTGTCATCGTACTCCTTTGTCGTGTGTAAAGTCACCGAACTTCCGAGAGCACTTCAGGGAAGCTGTCCGCCCACCGGCCACGTTAACAATGGACTGTAGCTGAACGAGAGGGCTGTCCGTTGTCCTCCAACTATAAACAGTCAGTCTTTGTTTTCACAGCATCTTTATCAGTGGACTTGGCGGATAGTTCTTATTTCTCCCCATTCTGTAAGCCCACTTCAAACAGCGCCCTGTCTGTGGCTTTCTGTGTAGTTTAAAGGAGAGACAGGCATTCTGTCCAGAGTCCACATCAACAGCCACCCACTTTAGTGACCAGATAGCCAACATCTTGCTGAAGGAGAACCATTTCAGCCACCAGAGAACACCCAGTCTGGATGGGATACAGACCTGAGGGGCGTTGGTCGTTCTGGTCTGGATCAGTATTCTCACACTCACGTTACTACTGAGGGGGAGGAGAGCCTCCATCTTGAGCTTTAACAACTGAGCTGCCAGTGCTTTTAATTTGTTCATAGTTCAAAAGAGCGCGCTGCAATACAGAACTCCAGTTTCGAGAGTTGATAGAAAACATGAGTAGAGGCTGGGACTACCACTGACCTGCGTGTCCTCCAGAAGATTATGACACTCTGGCATTCTGATTCCAGTCTACGTCTCGGAGCACTGACGTGGTATATTGAGACCCTGGCTCCATTGTTCTTCTACAAATGAGCTGAATAAGCTCTTTTTAGTGAATATTGGTGCATTTGTCGTTCCACATCAGAGAAATAACCAAGCCTTAAGTTGTTGACTGGACAGGGAGGGAGAGCTGGAATCTATGGCGGTGATGGTTATGTTGTATTCTGACGTTGGTTTCACGGTCAAAAACTACAATCTGAGAGCAAGGTTGTGAATAGTTTTGGTAACACATGATTGAATTTTAAATGGGGCTTTGAATCAATTGAAACATGTAAATCGTCCATTTTGATCAGAATCTGAATCCTCTTACCATTGATAACACTATTGCGTCATACCCAGCTGTAGCAATTTCTGGATACAGGGGTGGAGAATGACATCCACATTAATTACGGTGAGCGTTATCTATTGACCATAAATTACCTCAATGATTATTTACCTTGCTATCATTCCAGTTCCGCCCTCGATCTTTTGATCCGACTCTAATTCATATTTTCTATTTTCTAAAG